>CAHIKZ030001409.1:432500-435000 GCA_903632075.3 Acanthosepion pharaonis
GCAGGAAAGAATCAAACAAGTTGTGTAATATACTTACTAACTTACTTATGTATGTTGATTTTTCTTAACTAGGTTTCCTGTTGTTATTCCTATCTCTGTAAAAACAACAAAAAGCACAAATCGACTGTCTTGTATTTTTTAAAAAACACACAAATTTTTACACACACATATATGTATACATACATTCATGCATACATATATATATATATATATATATATATATATATATATATATATATATATATATATATGGGAGAAGGAAAAATTTTTGACCATAAAATTGGTTTTATTTATTTAAATGAAATTTTGATGTTTTTTTTAACTTTTTAATTTCTTTCAAACTTTCATCTTAAAATGTCTCCCAGCGCTCTTTCGATTCTGTTTGTACGCGTATGTGTGTGTACTTTTGTGTGTCTGTGTGTGTTATTACGTGTGGATACGTGTACCTGTGTGCGTGTTTGTACGTGTGTGTGTGTGCGTGCGCGCGCGTGCGTGTGTGTGTGTGTGTATCTGCGGATATGTTATTGTTGTTTCACTATAATAATGCAGACATCTGTATATATTACCCATACATCAGTTATCGACATTTATTTACCCATGCATACACTGATTTTGCCCACCATGTTGTTAAATAATATCGATGCCTATATAGATAATTTTTTAAATATACTTTTAAATTGCCTCCTTTCACAATAATGCTTTAAATCCTTCTTTATTTTTTCTTGAACACACACGCACGGGCGCTACCGTACATACATTAACCAAAAAGTTGATTGGTTGTTTTCGTTAACCGGCATATCAAACCTTATAGGTTATTTAATGCCCAAATTCAAATAATTTGTACGCAATTTATTTTTTATTTTGGGGGAGATAATGAGGGTTTAATGACAAAAGTCTTACTAATTAACCCATAGCTGGGGGACAACAGGTGGATTGTTCGCGTAAGTGAATATAACGAACCCAACTGGAATTGGAACTCGGCTTTCCAATTAACAATTTCGAGCCATTATCCATTGAGTCATTGTTCATTTTGAACAAACAAAACAGCATTTTTTTATTTTTAAGGTTACTCCTTTTTTCGGCAAATAATCATCAGAAGAACCATGGCAACCATAATGAATAATAATGAAAAAAAAATGTCAAACAGGATCAACAAGAATTAGGAATCGTTCATCACTCTAACATGTTTCCCTTGAAATAATTCCGTTGAGAATGAGATATGGACAAAAAAGAAATTTTGGTATTTTTTTTTATTTTTGTTTAAGCAGGCTTCATGTGAAAAACAATTTGTTAAGATGTTATTTTTAATTCATGGCGTTCTGAACGAGAGATGACGATCTGTCGGATTCCGATCAATATTTGAACTGCATTTGATCCCAGTTCATATATATAAAAATGAAAAAGAAAAATGTTTTTGTTGTTATAGTTATACATATATATATATATATATTCAAATAGAAATATAATATAGAAATATATGCTATAAAACCTATATATATTGATTTTCAAATAAACAAAAAATCCAAAGGAAAAAATTTATATAAAAAAAAATAAATAAAGAACAAAGAATATGGACGTTAATAAAATAATCGTCCAGTATAAAATTCAAAAAATAAAAAAACCCGATGCGAGTACCCAAATTTCATAAATAAAGTTCTCAATACAATGAGTAAACAGACCTATTTAAAACTAGAGAGCCAGACATTTTGTTTATATATTTTATTTAAAGCAAGATCGTTTATAAAAATCATCTGAATAATGATGAAAAAAAAAAATATGTTATATATATATATATATATATATATAATTTTACTTTATATATATATATATATGTATATAATTAGTTAGTTATATATATATATTAGTTTATATCCCAAATAAAAATTTTGTATTTATATATATATATATATTATATATATATATATATATATATATATAAATATATATAAATATTTTAAATAATATGACTATATATATATATATATATTAAGAAAAAAGTTTGCAACTTAGCTGATTCAGGAGGTGTCAGCAATTTACTGTTTACATACATTCAACGTTGGTGTAATTATGTTTTTTCTCCACTTAAAATATAATTTTTTTATCTTTGTGCCTTTATGTTTAGGCTGTCGTGATCATTTGCCTTTTCAGTATTTTATTTATTTTGTTTTGGCAAAAGTCATTTGAAACACTAGCTCTTTAGCCTTCTTTCCCTCCTCTTCGGCTGTTATAATTTTTATATATATATCTTCCAATGTATATATTTTTATTTTTCGGCGCTCTAGTTTTATTTTATTTTATTTTATTTTATATTTAGTTTTTTTAACCTAAATAATTTTTTTAATTTTTATATTTCGAGCAAGGCGTGAAGCCACTAGGATGCATATAAGAAGATTTGGAGCATATGCATATACTGATAGAAGAAAGAAAAAGAAAATGGATGATTTAAAGGTAACTGGAGAAATATATTAATTATTTGAAATTGGTGATTATAGCTCTATAA
>CAHIKZ030001409.1:440000-535000 GCA_903632075.3 Acanthosepion pharaonis
GGAAGGAAGGAAGGAAGGAAGGAAGGAAGGAAGGAAGGAAGGAAGGAAGGAAAGAAAGAAAGAAAGAAAGAAAGAAAGAAAGAAAGAAAGAAAGAAAGAAAGAAAGTGAAGTGAAGAACGGAGAAATTCGTGTGTAAATGATTGAAGAAAGAAAGAAAGAAAGAAAGAAAGAAAGAAAGAAAGAAAGAAAGAAAGAAAGAAAGAAAGGGAGGGAGGAAAGAAGGAAGAAAGGAAGAAAAAAAGTAGTGAAGGACAGAAGAAATCCGTCTGTAAATGATTGAAGAAAGAAAGAAAGTTGAAGTGAAGAGGAGAAATGTTTGATTAACTGAATGAATGAATGAATGAAGTCAGACAGACAGACAGACAGACAGAAAGAAAGAAAGAAAGAAAGAAAGAAAGAAGGTTGAAGTGAAGGACAGAAGAAATCCATCTGTAAATGATTGAAAAAGAAAGAAAGATAGAAGTTGAAGTGAAGAACGAGAGAAATCTATGATTAACGGTATGAATGAAGAAAGAAAGAAAGAAAGAAAGAAAGAAAGAACGGGAGTAATCCGTCAGTAACTGGAAGAATGAATTAAGAAAGAAAGAAAGAAAGAAAGAAGTGGAAATAAAAGAAGAAAGAACCAAAATTGAATGAAACAAAGAAGAAGAATATGAATGAGTGAAAGAAAGAATAGGAATAAAAGAAATATTTAACAAAAAGATGTAAAATATGAGAATAAGAATTAAAATGAATAATTGCTAAAATTAGAAGGGACAAAATTGAAACATTTCATAAAAAAGAATAAATTTTTTTACTACCCCCCACCAGACAAAAGAAAGAAAAAAAAAAGAAACCATTAAACGCTGTCTGATGGCTCGAAGCTTGTGGCCTTTTGTCAGACCAAGCTAACGATCACAAACACGAAAAGAAACATAGATAGAAAAAAAGAAAAACAATTTAAAAAAATATATCAAATGACAAATTAATGACGTTAATTATTTTCTTTCCTCCTCATCTTTCTCCATCCTTACAGCACCATTGTCTGATATAGCAGCATCAACGTCCACGCAAAAGCGTAATTGTTAACAAATGCAATGATATTCATACGATATAACGAATAAAGGAGTCTTCACTAATAACGCGATACAAGATACATCAGTAGTTCAAATAATTGTCAAGGGTTAAACATTCGTTTTCATCAGTTCCTTTAAAAAAAAAAAAAAAAAGAGAGAGAGAAGGGGGTCTTTGTAAAAGTTTTTTTTTTTTTTTTTTGCTTAAAGACTTCATGATTCTTGGCGCCTGAAGACGGTCGGAACTGATCGTCTAAAACAACATTGTCTATTATTAAGGGATGACCAATTGAATCTAATCCAAACGCATACATCTTGGATATCCTTGTTGATCCTGCTTTTTACTTTTTGATTTCGAACTGCCCTTGGATAATTCCAAAGACATAACAACAAGGTTACTTGTTCCTAATGGTCATTTACACAACGCACATACATGTTGTTATGGGTTCTATCCTGACAGTCTGCTTTTTGGGGAAAAAAACGTCTTCAGTCAAATCTTTAAGAAAAAAGAGAAAATAAATGCACGAAGCAACGAGCAAAAGAAATAGTTCAAATTCGATGAATGAGTAAAGAGCGAAAGAAAGGGAAAATATAGAAAAGGGAAAAATAGAACTGTATCATCGGATGAGAAAAAAGAAAGAAAGAAAGAAAGAAAGAAAGAAAGAAAGAAAGAACAAGAAAAACAAGAAAAGGAAAGGAAAGATGGAATGATAAATTAGATGAGAAAAAGAAAACAGAGAACAAAAGAATTATTTAAAGAAAGTAGAAGTGAAGAAGTGAAAGAAAGAAAAAAGAAAGAAAGAAAAATGAAAAGGGCGAAGAAAGAAAAAAACAAATATTGAATCAATAAATGAATAAACGGTTGGAGAATGAAAAATATAAAAGAAAAAGGAAAGAGATGACAACAAATGACAAATAAACAAATAAAAGAAAGAAAGAAAGAAAGAATCTTTAAATAAACGAAAGAAAAAATAAAAGAAAAAAGAATAAATGAACAAAAGGAAGAATGGCAAAGCAAAAGCGAAAAGAAAGAAATGAAAAGAGGGAATAATTAAACGAATGAGCGAAATAAAAAGAAAAAATTGAGAAAATTAATGATTGAAACAAAGAAAAAAAGAACGAAAGAAATTAAGAATTGTCAAATAAGCGAAAGAAAATGAAAATATCAAATTCTAAATGACGAAAAATTTTCCACTTTGTCACAGTTTTTGCCAAAAATTGTCGAGATATGTAAAAAATTATTTATCGTTTTCCTATATATATATATATATATATATATATATATATATATATATACACTACGTGCCAAATTATTATCGAAATAACGTTTTCTAATATTTCAAAACCGTCCAATCAATTCACACAAAATTTTCACACAATGTTGGCAACACTGAGCTGCTTGAGTTTGTTTACATTGCGCAGATCAGTACGAAAATTTCAGTGATTGCACAGCTCGGTGTTGCCAACATTGTGTGAAAATTTTGTGTGAATTGATTGGACGGTTTTTGAAATATTAGAAAAAAAGTTATCTCGATAATAATTTGGCACACATAGTATATATATATATATATATATATATATCAAAAATAACATTTTGATATTATTTTATATATAGTAAAAAGATTTTATAAGAATTTTAAATAGAGCTCTCTCATATAAGTAAAAAGGAATATACAAATATGTGGAGGGGATAAGCTTGTCTTGTAAAATTCAAACGCCCTCTGTTTTGTTTTTAAATGTATTATTCATATTTCGATTAATTATTGTCCATCCAAATCAAAATTACAGAAAATCTGTCAAAGTTCACGTGTTTCCATGTATTTTCGACCGTCACACTCATTAACGAGAGCTGAACGTTGTCAATATGCTTGACAAGATTCTGTTGGCTTCATCCTGTTTTATTTTTGCTTTTTGGGGCGGGGGGGAGGGCTTCAACCTGGCGTAATTATTGTAAAAAGAAATAAGTTGCGGCAAACTTGGACCTTCATGCACGCAAAAAAAAGAAGAAAAACGGAGTGTCAAATGAACGTTTATTCCGTTGACACCGCTATTATTTTAACTACCTCCTCTCCTCGACAATTTTTATTGTTTTATAAAACGATGATTAGAATTGTAAGAAAGCCTAAACCTATGATGAAAGTTAATTTATATACTATCTTGTTCTTGACTGTTCTCGAAATAATAATAATAATAATAAAAGGAGAAGAGGTATGAAATATTTTATAAATTTTTACTTTACCGGTGCAGTAAACCATTTTACAGATGACGTTACTTATATGATACGCGTCTAGTTCAATAAATTTGAATTGTAGCGTTCCAAAAAATGCCAGATTAGAGTAAAGAAAATATTGTCTAACATAATGACGACATACAGTTCTCGATAATGCCTGAGATGGTCGAATGTGCTTAAGTAAAATAGAAGAAAGCATAAACTTTGGAATGTTTATCTCCAGTTTTGATTTGGATGTTCAAAATAACAAATCAATCAATGAATATATATAGTTGCTAAGGACATTTTGTTTGTTATTAATACTTACTTTGTTTTCAATAAATTCATTTCGTTTTTGTCTTGAAAAAGTCCACGTCGGCTAATAATACAGTTTTCCTAGACTATTGTCTTTTACCTTTACACACACACACACACATATATATATATATATATATATATATATATATAGAGAGAGAGAGAGAGAGAGAGAGAGATCAACAGACAGACTGTTTCGCTGTAATACAGCTCCTCAGTGTGGCTAGACACGGAGTTTCATGTAGTCCAAGCAATCTGAAAATTGCTATCGACATTGGATATTATGTATATTCACTAATATATACTTATAGCTCTATTTCTTAACATTGGCCAATATATTTATAACATCTGAGTGAGAAATATGAATCTGAGTGAGAATATGTACGCGTAAGTATATGTGCGTGTATGTAGATTTTTTATCCTGCCCATCCCCATATATATATATATATATATATATATATATATATGTATGTATGTATGTATGTGTGACTGCATATTGTTTTATATATGTGAATATTTCTATAAGCTATCTATGATCCCGTCATTTTTGCGCTAAAAATTGTAAGAGACATTCTTTTCAGATCAAATAAAATCGTTGTTAGTAGAGAATTTTCATTAGCCCCTATTTAAAATGTCTTTTGGGGGCTTTTGAAATCTGTATATATTATCCGCGTGAATATATGACTGAATAAAATGTAATTATACTTTATGTTTGGAAGAATAAAGTTGATGAACAAACAACGGAAAAGCATTTATGACTCAACCTAACACATGGGACGACCTTTTCCACAATAGTAATGCTGACCATTGCTTAATATTAAAAATTAGTTATTTAAATCTAGTTTAGTATCTAGTCGTGTTTTTTATTTTTTTGTTGTTTGTTTTTTGTTTTTTATTTTTTTGTTTTTGTTTTTTTTACCAACGTCACGTGAAATCACCTAAAGGTCACGGATTTCAAATATCGACATTCACTGTCTGTGTTCATTCTATTAAATAATGTCTTCGGGTTTCCAAGTATAAAGTGATGGTCGATAGTTCACAATCAGAATACTATTATTTCAGGACTATTTCTCAACTAACAAAGGTGACTTTCGCAGGATTAAGAACAAGTGAAGCTAGGCGTAGAACCCTAAAAAGGCTAATGCTTAGAAAGAGGTTTGTGTTAATAGTCAGGTTCAAACGGGATATGTCTGTTGTCCAGCCACAAAGAAATAAAAACTTGATCAACTGAAACAGTGACCTTTTGGTAAAATGATGTCCTCAAAATACAATAGGCACCAAAGAATCAAGAAGAGACAATGGAAAGAACTCCAAGTCTATATATTTACCATATAAGAAAGGAAATAGACATGAATTCTTTGTTTTTGCGTTTTAGTGTATTTTGGTGCGGTCACGAAACAAGGCCAGAATGAAATATATAAAGCTCAAAGTTGTTTGTCTGTGTCCGCTTGGAACCCTGAAAAAGTTTGTGGACAAGAATATTAAATACCTGTTACTTTATTCATAATATCCAGCATCATTGCCGCATAGGCAAGTGGTTAGAGTTTCGCTTTTCGACCACCAGAACTGTATTCGAATTTCCCCAAGGTTGATTTGTTAAGAGGGTGACTTCTTGGTAATATCGACAACGGAAAGACGCTTCCTACCTTTGGAAAGTGCCTGAAAATCATACTACGGGTCGAGCCAAACCTTGTGAGTGAAAGTGGGTAGATGGAAATATTTCGTGGGCCGTCGATGGTCATGCTGGCACGAAATTACAAGGCATCGATAACAGAGGGTTTGAGCGAACTGACGTTGTTCAAACTGCTGATCACGCCAAATGATACGCTGTCTCCCAGAAACTGTAAACCTCTCAGCATAGTTGTAGTATAAACTGTAGGTGGCGTCAGGCAGTATTGAATAAACACAAACGCTCCCGAGCAGACGATTGCAAAAGGAAGCCACCCTACCAGACCAGTGTGTTCGGAAACGAAGTAGTCGGCCATTATTATTAATATCTAAATCCATGAGTCTCATATCTTGCCTAACTTAGCTTGAGCAGTGGTGATTCTTAGTTAATGAAAATAACAATTATGTATATTCCGCTTTAAAAATCAATTTTTTAAAATATAATTTTGTTTTGTTATTCATTTCCAACTGTTATTTTATTGTCTTTATAAATCAGCAATTTTCCATTTTGTGTTGGCTTTTATAAATTAATGTTAATTATGTTATTCCATAAAGCTATTTTCATACCTGAATATGGTCACCACCTGAATATTTAGATCACAGCTTGGCGTAGATGGAAGTAGGTGCTGTACGATGGAAAATAAGAAATATTGATTTTTATAGTATATTTTGAAAATGTAACAAATCTTATAAATTATAATATGCTACAAAAACTTTAAACTGCTTTAATTTTAAGGGAGAAAAACTTATGAGAAAGTGGAAAATGTTTTCGTGTGACGCGTGATTGGTCTAAAGTGATGTTTATGCTGATTCGACTACACATGCACGCGGAGAAGAGGGAGGAAAATGAGAATTTTAAATTTATTTCTTTTAATATATGTTTTTTTCTCATAGAGTCTAGCCGGTTTCATATAATCGATCCTGACTTAGCATCTCGACTTCAGTCACTTTCTCACCGACATGACATGGCTTCCTTCTTTTCTACAAATATTTTCATGACAACTGATCTGTCGAGCTTTTTTTCCCTGGTGCTCCGACTACATGAATTTAAGCGTGCTACTAGACTGGTATCGACGTCCCACCCGTTTACTGTTGAACTAGCTAAATGCAACCACCACTCCAACAGTTTCTTTTCTCGCACTTTCCATCTCGGGAACTCACTTCCGTTTACTTGCTTCCCTGATAACTTCAATCTTAAAAAAATTAAATGCAACGTCAATCGCCATATTGTGTCTTTTTGAATCCCGTTCTATACTCAGTCTTTTCTCTAACTATCACTCTCTGTAAACCCCTGCCTATTAGTGTCATTCCCGCCCTGCTTGGAGTGAAATAGTTAAAAATAAATAAATTAGATATGTAGTGTGGTGTAATGGATAACGGCTCGCAACGAGAATTTGGAGGGTCGAGTTCGAAATCCACAACACTGGGTATCATTGCTAATCTTAAACAAATCTTGCTATTAACAGCTTTTATATTTTCCCTTGAACTGTAAAAGGCCGATACAAGTTTTCAACATATTTTAAAATCTTTTTTCATACAAATTCATAACATCGTTATTTAGTTATTAAATTATTTCCATAACTTTCTATGATCTTAAAAATATTAAGTTGTATTATGTATCCATCATTAAAAAAAAATTCCCGTTTTGATTCAATAGGTTTTTTGGTTTTTTTGGGGGTTTTTTTACTTGTTGCAGGTGCTGACAAAAACAAAAACTGAGTAAAATATTTGTTGGTCTGAAGATTTCCATCTTTATCCTTTGCTGTTTGTATTTGAAACATAGGGCAGGTATTATCATAGGTTAAACTTCTTCGCCTAGGAAAAATACCTTTTCTTGTGTCATTCAAACGAGCTAATTGCTCACTTTAACAATGTTCCAGAAATTCATAGCAAAATATCGTTTTGAAATCTTTTAATCAACAATGATATTTTTTCTGGGTCGATCAAGTAGAGAGCAAAAATATCTAAATAGCGACTAGGGTTCTTTTTAGTAAGTTCGTATGCAAATTATTTTCCTAATTCTTTCTTTTTGAAACTTTTGATACTTAAAGTTATGAGACAAAAGGTTGTAATGCTACGAATAAAATAAAATTATAACATTTGTTTACAAAATAAAACTGTAACGCATAGTCGCAGTATAAACCAGAGGTTGACTTTGAGAGTGATAAATAAACACAAATCTGCCTGAGCAGATTCCTGCAACAGGGATTAAACTCTTCTAGCAGGTGTGTAAACTAAGAAACGTAACCAATGATTTCCATTTCTTTGCCTTCAACCGACACTAAACAAGAAAACATTTTTTTTTTAAATTGTACAATATTCTTTATCGATAAGCTTTGACAAAATATGCTCTAACGAAGGATCGCTGCTCGTAGTCGCGTAATATTTTTGATTATGTATATGCATGTGTGCGCACGCGCATCTCTGTGAGCATGCGTATCGTAGAGATTTCTGCTGGTGCATACGCGCGTGCATGATTATGCCTGCGCCTGAATGTAATGTCTCCGCACAGCGTATAGATAGCAAACGATATCTCCGAAAACATGCATATATTCATTCGTACATACATGGTATCTTTGTAATCCAGTTAGCGACGTGTACATGAATATAATAATACATTCAGAAAGCACTATTAGTGACACATATACGCTCACTAGCCGTGAATTTATACAAAGAGGCACGTGTGCATATCGCTTCCGGACATACTGAAAGCTATTATGAAGATCAGAGACCTTAAAATCTGAAAACATTGAAAACCTGAAAATTTTCTAAGGTCCATAATTTTCTTTCTTTCTCTGTTTCTTACATTAAAATTAAAGGTTTATGATCTTGATAATGGCCCCGAATATGGCTGGAGGCGCTAAATCAGAAATATTTGGACAATTCTTGCATTCATTCAATGCACGCATGCGCTCTATTTTACATAAATAAATTAAAAAAAAATGTTAGCTTATCTACGATCTTTAAAAATGTGCATTTATATATTATATATATATATATATATATATATATAATGTATGTATTTGAATGCTTGCATACGATGGTTGGCAGTAATGATACTCAGCACTCTGTATTAATAACGGGTATCGATATTAACGGGTATCAATAACCACGGGTATCAATAATCACAATTCAAATCTCTTTCATAAACTCAGATGACTACGCAGTCGTTTATTTAAGAAATTTGCGCTCACCATAAAATAATTTCAGCGAAATTATTGTAATGAAAACCTGTCAGCAGGTAGTGACTTATTTCATTTAATTATTATTATTATTATTATTATTATTATTTTCTTTGATTTCTGGCGTTTACACATTTCTTCTTCTTCTTCATCATCTTCTTCTTCTTATTATTATTATTATTATTATTTCTTCCTTTGATGTCTGTTGTATACACATTTCCTTCCGGAACCCAACCAGAAACATAAGGTCAGAAATGGCTTCACAACATTTTCCACTGAGCATTTTTGTACAAAAAAATATGATAACACACATTTTACATAGCAAAAGCTCTTCGTAATGTGTGAATACATGAGTATTATTATTATTTCTTACATTCGCAAAATATTTTTTTAAATATTAAATACTAGCAGTAGAGCCCGGCGTTGCCCGGGGATGTAACAGTAAGAGATAGATCAAGTATCGACCATCATAAAGACTGAAAAATAAAATTGACATTGTTTAAGATTGACGGACACGCATGTCTTAATTAGTTTTTTTTTTCGTTTTTTTTAACGAATTGGTCAAACTCAAACAAAAACATTGTTTTCAATCGTTATGAGTCTACCAATTGAATAGAATTTTATAATAAACAATTGTCTTGTAAATGGAATTTTTAAAGCATTCTGTATGTAAAAATAAAGAAAAAAGTGTGCAAGACAATAAGAAACACTACCTGCCAAAAAAAGTGAAGTTTTGTTGAAATCGGTTGAAAAATGTAAGAAATCCGATCCCATATATAAACGAACACACACACACACACACACACACACACACACACACACACACACACACACAACCTGGGCTTTATAATAAGTATAACTCGATATGAGTTGTCCCCTTTTCATTCTGGCGACATTGATGCCTCTCAATCGTGTTTTCAAATTGATTTCGTGCAAAAACAATTGTTTTTCCAATTTTTGGCACTGTCAGAACCACCGCAAGGTAATTTTATGTTGTTCCTTTGAAGTTTTGTTGAAATCGGTTGAAAAATGTAGGAAATCCGATCCAATATATAAACGTACAGACGCACACGCACACACACACAACCTGGGTTTTATAATAAGTATGATTAAAATATCAATATTGATGGCTTCCTTTTAAATATATAAATTTTATATACTGCTTCCTTTTCTTTATTCTCAAGCAGTTATCTAAATGCTAAGGTCGTTACCACTTTCAGAGCAGAAAATAGCTTCATTTGCAAAACTATGCAATTTAATTACAAAAGCTATCAACAAAATTCGTTTATTTATAAAGATAAAAAAAAAAGATTGGAAATAAATAACAAAACGGTTTAAAAAAAATATAGTTTAAAGTTGTATGTAGGAATTAGTTATGGCCGGCACGTAGTATCCCCGAAACTCCCGAACGGGGGTGAGCACTGATTGGGAACCTCGGATAGTGCCTTCTAACGCACGCTATCTTATCAACATTTACTTTTTTTCAACTTACATTAATATACGTTACAAATTAAACTAAGTGCAACTGACTTTTAAAGGATGAAAATATTTCGCGGATTTTTTTTGTCCAAATCCGTAAATTTGTTTTGCTCATGCTATTTTTTTTATATCCAAAATGTTGAATGTGTTAAATTATTTAACTTTTTTAACAAGAAAAAAGCTCAAGTTAATGGTAAAAATTATAAATAAAAAACACTGTTGAATTATTTAAGATGGAATAATCTATTATGACATGACTCTAATTTGTATTTATATACATAGTATTAATTTTTAATTTTTCTAGTTGAATTGCTCAACTATATTGCGTATGATCCATTATTGTACGTAATTATGTTACAACAAAATTTCTATTTTATATGAAAAGGCGGAGGCGGGGGGGCGTATCATAGGTTGGGTGGGACACAAGATCCTTGCATCGGCCATGGTTATCTCAAAAACCGATGAAATGGATGATATAAAACTCAAGTTATTAAAAGTGCGTGTATTTGGCTTTACAGTTTTGCGTAATAATTGTAGATAAATACGCCTCACACTACTTACATTGTACCAAACCACCCACAATTCCTCCGTATTCGAGAAGTAAGTTCCATACAAGTAGCCTCTTCCTGCGGACCACTACCCTGTGGAACAGACTCCCAAGTGGATGTTTCCCCGACCAATACAATCTTAACCTGTTCAAGTCTATCTGTTATCTTCCCCTCCTATCCATATAAACTACCACTTAACGTAACCCCCGGACTTTGTATAGGGTGAATCTTATTGTAAAAAAATGATGCATATATGGAAAAATCAATAAAATTTAAAGGGTGTTTCATTAAGTCGGATAATATAGAAGGGTGTTTCATTAAGACGGATTATATATAAGGGTGTTTCATTAAGACGGATTATATAGAAGGGTGTTTCATTAAGACGGATTATATATAAGGGTGTTTCATTAAGACGGATTATATAGAAGGGTGTTTCATTAAGACGTATTATATAGAAGGGTGTTTCATTAAGACGGATCAAAGTCAACAGTAAATAAATCAGTGTTGTTAGTGAAAATTTATTTATTTCTCTATTGGATTATGTTATTTAACTCATGGCAATTATGTGTGAAAAATAATATTGCCCAAATGTCCGCCAAATCTGAAAGAAAAAAATCATTAGACGCTTAAACTTAATTCACATTTAAAATTGGTCCAAGTTAATTGAAAACCCTTTATATATATATATATATATATATATATATATATATATATATATATATATATATAAAAGTTTTTGTTTCATTAAGACGGATTTATATAAGGTAAATTGAAATTAAAACGGATCAAAATCAGTAGAAAATAAATATTTTATTTCCCTATTGGATTATGTTATATGAAGTCATGGCAATTATGTAAAAAATAAATCGAAATGTTATTAACTCTGAAAGAAAAAAAAAAAAATTAGATTTAATTAATTCATTTAAAATCGGTCCAAGCTATTGGAACACCTTTTATATTCAATTCCAACGTTTTTTAGATATAAATTTAAAATGTTTTTGAACTTTATATAAAATTACATAATTTAAAGAAATTCATTTATATATATATAAAATAAATGTACAAGGTCCGACATTTCAATTTATTTAAAGACATTTTTTATGTTTAACGTTGTTTTTTATAGATACAAGTATTTAAGCAAATGCTCTGTTTATGATAAACAGTATTAAATAACATTTACCGGCCTGAATGCAAAGAAATTTAAAATAGAAAATATTCGTAAAAAAGACAGGATTCGAACCTGCATCCTATATTTGAATCATATACGCTGGGACGTGTGGAAAAATCTAAAAATAAAACTTTTGTTCATAGACAAGGTTAAATTTACATAATATACTTATTAAACTCGGTTCTTCCATAAAAAATTTATACATTCATAAATATTTATATGTTTAGTCATTTGATTAAAACTTTTAAATTTAAACCAGATCCTTGTTAAGTTATATTGGTTCCGTATAGGATGCAGAGTTCGAATCCTGTAAAAGAACGAAATTTTATAAAAAATTTCTCGGACATTCAGGCCGGTAAATTTTATTATATTGTTTACCATCAACAGTATTTTAAAAATATGTTCAATCTTGTATTCTATAAAATATTTTTTTTAAACAAAAAAATATGTTTTAATAAATATATATATATATATATATATAGATAATGCATATAACATTAAAAATTTTTTTTTTATAAAAATTTGAACTTTGTATTATTTCAAACTGCAATGAATATTTCATGCAACAATGTAAATAAAAAAATTTTTCAATAAGAAACAAAATGTAAACATTTAATATAAAATCACAATTTAAATTTTTTATGGATATTTAAAAAAATTTTGTTTTTTTCCCATGTGATGGAGGTGATATATGTTTTTTTTGATAAAATTTTTTAACCAATTTTACACACAATAAAAATATAAAAAAAAAAATATATTATAAAAATAAACATTAAATTAAACAAAGCTTTTGAGAAAAGTTGGTTGAACAAAAAAATAAAAAAAAAATTTTAGAAAAAAAATATAAAAATTCGTTCAAATATCTCAGTTTTGTTGGAATTTTTATTTTATTTATTTTAATTTTATTACGGAGTTATTTATTATATTCTTGCTTATTTCTTTGTGCTTTAGCCATTCACATAAAAGTTTGCATATTTAAAAAATCGAATTTAAATGAGATTTTTCATTTTAAACAAATGTTTTTTTGAAATATATTTCTGAATTTCAAAAAATTAAAAGAACAACTATACAAATTTTTTAAAGATGAAGCATTTAGAGGAAAAATTTTTATTCAACTAAGAATTTAATCAGTTATTGATATATATTTTTTATATTTAAATTAAAAATAAAATTATAAAAACTTGATAAGGTTGAAATTAAAGTTACATAAAATTAGCCAGTTAAAAATTTCAAAAAGTTTAGAAGCTTTAGGATCAGTTCATGTGGGCCAATGAAATAAAGAAGAAAAAATTTTTAAGTTTTTATAATATTTAAATGTATGCAGAAATTTATATTGAATACCCTTGAAATTATATATATATATATAAATAAATAGAAATAAATTTTTTTATTTATTTTGAAATATATATATATATATATATATATATATATATATATATAGATATATAGATAGAAGATAGAAAGATAAATATATAAGATGTTAAAACGAATTTTTAATAATACTTAATTAAATAACAAACTTGCTTTTTAAAAAAAAATTTTTCAAAACCTTTTTTTGCCATTTTTTTCTATTTTTTAAAACAAATTAATAATTTTTTTATTTAATTTAATTTAATTTAATTTTTCAGGCCTTTTTAAAAAAATATATAATAAAAAAAATAAAAGTAATTTTTTATTAATAGAATGAAAGAAATGAATTAAAAAAAAATGTTTTAATTAAAATATAAATAAATAAATATATATATACATATATGTTAATCAAATTATTAATTTTAAATTTAAATTATGGTTTGTAAAATTTTTTGAAAAAAAAAAAGTAATTTAAAAAATGTTAATGATAAAAATATTTACAACTCTAAAATAATATTTTTAAAAATATATATATATATATATATATATATATATATATATATATATATATATATATAAATAAAGAAAAAAATAATTTATTTTTTCCTAGAATCATACTATAATAAAAAAACAAATGACAAAAGGAAAATCTGAATGGCCCTTTCGGAACTACAGAATTAATAATAATTTCAAAAATTAAAATAGACTCCAATTTGAAAAATTTTTATGAAAATGTAGAACATTTATTTCCGTTAAAATTTAAAAAAATATATTTCAAAACCCATAAAAAATTGACTATTTTGAGAGAAATACAAAAGTTCAGAGCAGATAACATGAGAAAGATTTTGACAAAATTAAAGTCCCATGAAAATAAGTGGATACAAAAAAAAAAAACAAAATAAGTTCCCAAAATAAAAAAAAATAAAATAAAACAAAATATATAAATAGTCAACAAATAATTAAACCTACCCACATTTCTCAATAAAATAAGTAGACATATTACGGATATATGGAGACCTCACATATATAACATACAAAAATATATATATATACACATACGTATACACACAACATTTTACTCACTCAAATAAATAATTAGCCAAAATATATACACACATATACAGCAATACATATATATACATATCATACTCACTCACACCCCTAAGAACCAAATAACACACACACAAACACTAAACAAACACATCCCCTCACCAGGTCCAATAAAACTGTCAAACTGACCACAAGAATTCAGCCATACATGTATCTATCCAGCTCTTATCTCAAATAACAACTTAAAAGAGACTGTTTGACCAACACAAGGAATGTTAAAAGATTCATGTTAAAAAAGATAAAAAAAAAAAAAAAACAAATGAAAACTACAGACAAAAAGTTCATTTTCTCCATCAAGACATTCATTTCTGTAGTTCACTGCTATCATCACAAGCAGAAATATTTCTCCTCCCGATGATGGCCATTTCGGTCGAAACTAGTCGAGGAATCTAAATGGAATAATAATAAAAAAAAAAAAAAAGAATTAATCTACAACCCAGTGTGTCTAAAAATTTTTAATTTTTTATTTTTTATTGTTCAATATATATATATATATATATATATATATATATCGAATCTCCTGATTGAATTCGACGTATGAGGTCAAATAATCAAAGCCTGACACCAACACAGAGATTTGATTATAGTGGTGATTTTTTTTATGCAGAACCATCCATCAAAAAAATTGGGACCGAATACAGAAACGATGGTGCAATTTGTGCCACAAAGTCCCCAAACCACCCTCCACAGGTTTTGAATTTTCCTAGACCATTTGCCATCCAGGGCTACATAACCCAGTCTAAATTTTTAAATTTGGCTGGTTTAAACGTAGAGAAGAAAAGGATTCATTCTCCCTAAGGGTTTTAGCGTGTATTAGTGAATGTAATGGATTCGACTGAATTTGATTCCTTTACAAGCCGCTATCCATTACTCCAAATATTTTCTGTTGATATAATATATATATATATATATATATATATATATATATATATATATATTGTGTGTGTGTGTGTGTGTGTGTGTGTTTCGTCGATTTTAGTTTTGATACTTTTAAAACTTCTGTTTAGATAAAACAACTTATTTAAAGACTCTTGCCATCTGAATTTTATAGTGAATGCCCTCTTAGATATAATAAATTAGGTGTTATTAAAAATTTCCTCACGAGAGCGCACGTGAAAATATTTTTTTTTACTTTTTTTTTTTTTATAATTAAATTAAACAACGTAAAACAAACGCTTATTAATAAAAATTTTTCTAATCAATTGTTGCATTTCCATCATTAGTCGTTAAAAAAAATGTAACACCAGTTGACAATAGCAAAATAGCAACGATGAGAATAGAAACATAAACGATAACATTAATATTTTTTATAAAAATTAAATGAACGAAAATTATAAACAAGACGGAAGTAGAATTAAGAATATTATAAAAAAAATGCCCAACACCAGTTGACAATAGCAAAATAATTAGATTAATTATTTATTGAAAAAAATAAAATTTAAAACCTCTAACCTTATAGGTAAAACTAATAATTCACCTCTTAGAACAAAATTAAAATTAAATAGAACAAATATTATTTACGATTTTAAACGCCCATTAAGAAATTGTATTCCTGGTCAATCAAAATTCGTAAATAATTATATACGCCATACTACATGTTTGACACGAAGACTCACTCTACACTTTCCTGACCATAGCTCAATTAGATCTCATTTAAATATTCATGGAGACCTACTGGACCCTATTCGTAACATACTTGTTAACATCACAAATATAACAGCATCATCTGCATGCAAAAATGCTAAAAATAATGGAAGCCCTATTAATAAAAACAAAAACCAACACTCAATAATATCAACTATGAACATGGACACAATATCTTGACCGTGTTATGAAAAAGGAAAACATTATATAAATACATACATGCAACAAACTATTTCTTATTTAACCGTTAAAATATTTCATCCTTGAAAATGGCTAAATATATAGAAGAAAGCGCTCGGAAAAAAATATTCAAACAGTTTTTATATAATTTATCATCAGAAAAGAATAAAATTATTAGATCATATGAGAAATTGTATAAAAAAATAAATCGAATATTTTGTCTGTCGTATTCAATGAAATGTGCATATATATATATATATATATATATATATATATATATATATATATATAAATATAGTTTTACTAGGTTAAAAAGTCACCCTAACGGGCGGCATTTAAGCTAACTCCAATGTTTTGGGCCTTCTTCGTGTTCAGGAGTTTGAAAATCCTTAAGACTTTGCATATTCACAAAAATGAAAGCTCTCCTGGCTGACGTTTGATCTGATTTTCATTTACACGAGACATTCTTATCCTTACTGCAGCCATGACTCTTTTCATTACAATCTGGTCCTCTGTTGGTGGAAATTTCTTTTTGTCAGGCATACTGCTGCCATATGCAATAGGCAACAATAAACTACACAAGATCTCAAAATTGGTCGCTGCATTTAAGTATTGCATTAATATTTAAGCTTACATTTTAAAAGTTCAACGATATTTCTTCTAACGCCGCTTAATTTATGTGACAATTTGATGTGCGAACGTCCTTACTTTGCGTAAAAACAATTATTTTTATTTTATGGGTGACTTTCGCTGGATTTCGCAATTAATTTCATTTATTTCCAAATTTATTTCGAAGTAATAAAAATTGTTATCGTACAAAAAAAAAATAATCGCAAAAAATCACGTAAAAAAATCACCGACAACTATCGCGGTAATGAAAACTTAGGAATCCAAAATTTCTGTAACATGAGCTATTGAAAGTTAGGGAGTTTTGCTCCTTTAATTGAAAAAGTGTGACACTGCAGTTGGTATTTATTATATAGAAGGAAATGAGCTATTAAGAGTTATATCCATTTAATTGAAATTGTGTGATACACTGACACACTGACATTGGCATTTATTATGTAAAAGGATTAAAGTGCTCAATATTAGGGATAGAGCGTATATAAAAGAAGACATTGAAGTCAACAACCAGTGACGACAGTCTGTATCATGCTTATACGCAACTGTCAGACCCTGTGTATTGTGTTTTTGTGTGTGTGTTTATACATATAGGTCAGTGGTGCATTGTCGGTAGTCTATTTTACTATTCTAACGGTTATTTTGGTAACGTTTATGTTTATGTATTCTAGGGGCTATAAAGTGGAAATAATTGTGGATCCGGATGCCTTTTGGGGGCTATTTATAGTGTTGTTTGTTAACATTTTTATTTATTATTAATTATTTTATTGTTAGTTGTTATTATTACGTCCACTTTTGTTTATGTGTGCGGTCATTGTTTGTTAATTTGTTTATTATTTAATTTATTTGCTTATTTATTGATTTGGATTCATTTATTTTACTTATTTTCATCAATAAATAAATAAAAATAAGTAAAATAAATTAATGTCCACTAATCTTTAAGTTTTGCCTTCTGCTAATGCGTGCTTATAGTTATTACTACCGTGGTCACGTGATCGAAGTTTAAGCTTGATTTCTTTTTGCTAAAATAGTACTTTATATCTGTCCTGCTATATGGTAGTGAATGCTGAACAATCTCCTCAAAGGTGAAGAAGAGACTTGCAGCAACAGAAATGCAGCTCTACAGAAAGATACCGAGAATGCAGCTCTACAGAAAGATGCTGAGGATACCAAAGACCGAACATGTGAGCAACGACGAGGTTTTAGAGAAAATGAAAACAACTTATAATTAACATCAGGAAAAAGCAGTTGAATTTTCTGGGGAACGTGATAAGGAAAGAGAGCTTGGAAAATCTGATACTCACAGGACAGGTTGAGGAAGGAGGGACAGAGGAAAACAGTGCGTAACATACTTGAGGACTTGAGTAAATGATGGTAGATCAGGGTTTAGGAGAAATAGCAAAAGGACAAAATTTGTTAAGAGCTACAAAGGACATGAGAATGTGAAGGGCCGTGATCGCCTGCATTCTGAATGGATGCACAAAGACGAAGGACATTACTTCTCATTCCTCTTGTTGTCAGCTTAGTTGATGATTTCCCTGCTTTTTCCCCATCTCTATCCTGAGTATTACGATAAACTACAGCTGACTGCAAAACCTCTATTCAGGAGGTTTTCAGCAGCGTCGAACCACCTCTTAATTACTGTTGTTCTCAGGTCCACCTTGACGCCGTGTGGTAGCACTTGTTAGGGCCCCAGGTAAAGTCAAATAGTGAACACCCAATCATCATTATCATCCCCTTGACTGTTGTCATCGTAGTGGGGGATCCGAATGCTGAAGCCACAATAAAACTCCTCTACAACGGCAGCCATCAGCAATTCTGGTACAGTCATACCTGTTCATTGTTTGAAATTGTCCAACCAGTTTTTACGTTGCCGCCCTCTCCTACATGATAGTCTTGCATAGGTTCTCCTGCCTTGTAACGTGTCCAAACCACGCCATTTTTCTCAGTTTGACAGTGGCGAGAAGAGGTTCCTGGTGTCCCACAGAACTTTCAACCCTTTTCCTCATTGTTTTTTTGTTCGCAATAGAAAATGCCAAGGAGTTTTCTCATGCAATTGTTCTCAAACACTTGGATCCTTCTCTCTGTATCTGCCAACTGTGTCCACGTTTCACATCCATGTAAGAGAATGGATACTACTAGAGATTTGTACAATCTGTACTTTGTTTGAAAGCTGATTTTGCTCCTACATGTTTCTGCCAATTTGGCCATCGCTGCCATGGTTGCGGCAATCCGTGTGCGGATTTCCGTGTTGC
Organism: Acanthosepion pharaonis; assembly: GCA_903632075.3. Classification (NCBI taxonomy): domain Eukaryota; kingdom Metazoa; phylum Mollusca; class Cephalopoda; order Sepiida; family Sepiidae; genus Acanthosepion; species Acanthosepion pharaonis. The sequence goes on from CAHIKZ030001409.1 coordinate 458,783, forward strand.
AGGTACCATCTTTAGAGAAGATTGCTCAAGGTTGAAGAGCAAAACAGGGGTTAAAACATAATGAAAGAATAAAAATACATTTCTATAGTAAAAATATTAGCAATACTTTTTCATAGTAAAAAATAATTACCAGCAATAAATATTTTCATAGAAAAACAATAGCAGAAATACATTTTTGAAAAAATACCAAAGCTTCCAAAAAAATTAAATTTCGGCATTAAATGACCCATAAGGAATTGTTGTGCCATTAAACAAACCAAACTTCCCACTTCTCCCTAACCATCAGGTCTATCAAACATAGCGCAGCATTCGTCATTAAAAATTACTATTGAGAAATCAATTTTCTTGTACTTTTTCGCCAAACTTACAGCTTTCTCTTCGTGATGTTTGTATAAAGATGGTAATTTGACTGCTTTCATGTATTTCGCCGATGTTCTTAATATTCTGCGTCTTTTCTCACTGTGTTTACATTGGCAACAGCAGTTTTTTCAAACATCTTCTTGCTGGTCAATAAATCTTACTTGCTTTATTATCCTTTTCATTTTTCTCAAATCATTTTTATGACAAGGCTTGTTTTTCTTGTTCTTATCTTGCTAAAGTTTTCAAATTATTTTTTAATTGTTCTGTGGTTTCTGTTCAACATCTATCGCGATTTCCAAAGTTGTGTCCCCATTACTCAATAAATATCTTGTTTCTCTTTCCAGGTTATATGTTTATTACGACCTATGGCAATCTTTACATATCGGAAATTAAAAATAAATATCAATAACTGTAGTAGTACAAATATTTATTTGGAAAACGATAAACAACCCTCGAGTTGAAAAAAGTACTCTCACTATCAAATACGTTATTGTAAATATTTCTAATAAAAAGGTATAAACTGAAATGCATATGGTGTATTTCTCATATGAATATATTCTGTAAATTTCACCACCATCGATAGTTTAATAGCAATACGGCTTATTGTTGAAAAATAAAAGTTGATATACTGTATGTGTACATATATTTGAACATGAATATACACCCATATTCTAATGCTGAAAATGTCTCGATTCGATCCTGTGACAAAGTCTAAGTAAATGATCAAACAGCATTCTTCTTGGCCGGAACGAGATCTATTCATCACACTATATATATATATATATATATATATATATATATATATATATATATATATATATATATATGTGTGTGTGTGTGTGTGTGTGTGTGTGTGTGTGTGCGTGTGTGTTTGTGCGTGTGTTTGTGTGTATGTGTGTAAAAAAGAACGGAAAGAATATATGTTCATAACATTAATTTAAAAAAGAGCTCAATACAAGAGTAGAGCAATAGATATTTATTATAAACTGTTACATTGGAACATGCAAGTTACCACGACAAATATTTGAATATTGGACAGTTTATCATCCGAGAAGACAAAAAATATTTGATCACGTGAGAAATTGTATAAAACCTAAATCAAAGCACCTTGTCTGTGGTATTAAATGAAATGTGCATATATATATATATATATATATATATATGAAGAAATATAGTCTCAAGGTGTGCTATATTTATGGGATAAAGTGCTCAATATCAGAGATAGAGCGTGTGTAAATATAAAACTGAACATAGAAGTCAACACTTAGAAGCGACAGTCTGTTTCATGCTTGATGCAATCGTCAGGCCACGAGACTAGCATAAAACAGACTGTCGCCTCTACGTGTTGACTTCTATGTTCAGTTTTATATATATATATATATATATGGGGGGGGGGTAATACAAATATAAAATTTGTCACTTAGCTGATTGATGTTATCTTCAGCATTCCGACTCTAGAGTTTCGTAGATGGATTCTCCAGCAATCGCTCCATCCACTATTCAGGAAATACCAGCAATTGACTTTCATTTCAAAAGTTCAACGACAATTCTTCTGTCGTCGTTTAATTTAAAGACAATTTGATGTACGTAGGTCCTTACTTTCCGTATAAACAATTATTTTTATTTCCTCGTTGACTTTCGCAGGATTTCGCAATTGATTTCGATTATTCCCAAATTTATTTCCTAATTATAAAAATTGTTGTCGTACCAACGATTTTTTACGTGATTTTTTTTTTTTTTTTGCGACGAATAAAAAAATTCGTCGCAAAAAAATCATGTATAAAAACTGTTGAAAAACAATCTCAGTAATGAAAACTTGGGAATCCGGAATTTCAGGATTGCGGGTCTGGATGCGGCCCGGGATGTTTTTAATTTGCTCACGGAGTCGTCCTGATTCCAAAATGATATGATATGTAGAAGTAGTTGAAAACAAGGACAATTTTATTTTGAAACACTATAATTAGAAAACAGTATTTTTAGTCATTTGAACATGAAATATGCAAAGTTAGAGAATTATTGTGTCCCTTTAATTAGTTTTTATCAGTAGAAGCAAAGATGGCGGCATCCGACCCCAACCGCAATAATGAAAAATTGGGAATCCAAAATTTCAGGATTGCGTGTCCAGATACGGCCTGGAATGTTTTTAATTTGCTCACGGAGTCGGCCTGATCCAAAATGTTATGATATGTTGGGTTGCGACCTCTAGGAGACATTGCATTTATTATATATATATATATATATATATATATATATATATATATATATATAATGTATAACATAATCAAAATTTATACTTCATTTGTCGGATACAAGTTGTATTGCACAACATTTAAAAACACATTTCTGTCCACCTTCACAATAAAAGAAAATACTTGTTGACAACACCAATATACTACACCACGAAAATAATAAACAAAAACTTTTCTCCAGGTCCTCTATATCAACTTCAACCAACCAACACCTCCCAAAAAATATTATCAGTGCAGTATCAACTTGTTTAAATGCATATAACAAACATCTACGCCAGGGAAATAGTTAACGTTTCAATAATTTTGCCCTTACTAAAATGTTGGCTGTTTTATTATTTGAGTTTTAAGTGATTTTCAAAAGCTTTTGTCGTATGCAATCCATTCGGTGTAAATTTATCAAAATATTCCTTCTTTTTTTTTTTACTATGTTAAAATTTAGTCATAATTTTTGCGATCAAGTTCAGCCAATGTGTGCGTATATATATATGGACGTGTACGAGTGTGTGTGTATATATATATATATATATATATATGCGATCGCATGTGTGTGTGTGTGTGTGCGTGTGTAAAGCGCACATACCATGGTTAGAAACTCAATCTCGCAAACGTTATTCAATTACATTAGATTCGTTCCTCACTGGACGCTGCTTTTCTCTCTGTCTGTCTGTCTGTCTGTCTGTCTCTCTCTCTCTCTCTTTCACTCATTAACTCTCTCTCTCTATATCCCTCCCTCTTTCACTCACTAACTCTCTCTCTCTCTCTCTCTCTCTCTATATATATATATATATATCACACAAACACCAATTTGCTTTCATTGCAAAAGACCAAGAGAAAAATGGTGAGATATTCATCAATCGAATAAGAGAATTAACACAAACAGAATTGTCTAGATCATATCAAAGTGTCAAAGTTTTTTTTTCATTGTCAATTGTTCTCGCATTACGGCCATGTCACGTTGAAACAGAGGTTCCGGTACTATCACTTGTCAGTACCTATATGGGTGACAACTTGGAAATACCAGGTGCTATAAGAGGGCGGGGGATGTGAGGTTAGTGTAATGGTCCGGAATTGTTAATCGGAACGCCAAGTTTTAATTCCAATCGGCTTCGTTATATTCACTCACGCGCAAGCACCTTTCGAAAAAGTATGAATCCACTACTTCTCCCCTCAGCTATGGGTTAATCATTAAGACCTGTATCGCTAAATCATTATTATCTCTAAAAAAGAAGAAAAAACTTCTTACAATCTAAAATATTTTCTGGCTTTAAATAACCTGTAAAGGGTTGATAACCCGTAGAAATCTAACCAATCAATAATATTCTAGAACTAACACCATCATGGTTATTTTTCACATTGTGATGCACTAAACAATGACTTTTGCGTTGTATCCAACGTTAACCTGGATACGCCAATCTGTTGCCAGCTATTTGCGATAATCACTTTTGGATTTCGCTATCATTTATGCGTCACTAACTTCCAAGATGACGGCGCACAAGTTTATATCACAAACGATAATGATTTCCCCAAACGAAACCCTTCCATTACACTTTGGTTTGGCTGACCTAAAATTACAGATGATGACTAAACAAGTAGTAATTTTGAAATTCATTATTCTTAGATGAGACATTATCAGCTATTATAAACTTTTATAAATATGATCACCGTAATGTAGCTTACCTATGCCTTTTCTAAAAATACTTACATGGTAAATGTTCTGACGAACAAGGTACCGAGACTATGAATTTAAGCGCTGTACTTCAAGAAGACAGAACGCATATTGGCAAAAGGATGAACCCAAAATACAAATTACAAATCGGGGGTACTAAAATTAAACAAGTATAGAAATTTAAATATCTGGGAAGTTTTCTTCTTACAGAAGACAGAAGAGATCCTAAGACGGATTTGGATGGCAAAAGAAGCTTATCAAAAGCTAAGCAGAGTATTAAGAGACAGAAAAATCTCGTTAGAAACAAAAAAAAGAGTACTGAATTGTTATGTGATATTTGTCATCCTATATGACAGTGAATGCTGAACAATCTCCTCAAAGATGAAGAAGAGACTTGAAACAACAGTAATGTTGTTCTACAGAAAAATGCTGAGGATACCATGAACCGAACATGTGAGCAACGATGAGCTTTTGGATACAATGGAAACGAAAAAGAAATAAAATCAGGACGTAGCAGTTGAAGTTTCTGGGACACGTAATGAGGAAGGAGGGCTTGGAAAAGCTGATACTCTCAGGACAGATTAAGGGAAAGAGGGATAGGGGAAAGCAGCGTGAAACATACTTGATGAGCTTCAGTAAATGGGTGGTAGAACAGGGTTTGTCGTGATTAATGTGTTTGCCAAAATTCTACAAAATCCAGATGAAATTTGGGAATGTTATTTTAGTTTCCTATCTAACAGAATTACATTGAGACCTTATCAAATTGTTTGGTCTAAAATGTTGGGTCACTTGCAATGCTAATAGGAAGCTCTTTGTTTAGGGATGAAATTAATCAAAGTCCTATTTCGGCTCGTTATACTTATAAGCACATACATGTCACTTTAGTCAGTTCGTGCTAGGCAGAAGGACAGGGAAAGCACCGTATAACCTACCCAACGAGCGAGATTGTGAGGAGATTGTCCAGTATTCACTGCCACGTAGAAAGACTGATATTACTTAACAATTCTTTTCTTTGTTTCTAACGATTTTTTTCTGTTTCTTAATACTTTGCGTAGATTTTGAAAGGCATCTTTCGCTATCTAAATGCACATTTGACCAGACCTACCCAACCCCCACTTTCCGCTTTGGTAGCGTTCAGAAACGTTTTCGCAGTCTTGTGGGTGATGAATTATTTTCCATTCTACAACCCCTTTCCCCACAGACGAAATGTCGCAAACTTCTCGCTAGTCTATTACTATTTCCATGGCAAATATTCCTTAGTTACACGATCCTTGACCTTCACAAATAAGAACAGCCAAGTTATGAACACTGAAACGAATCATCCCAGTTCCTTTCGTATACCATTATTAAGAAAGTTCCTTTCGGACAACTTCCCAAGAACCGCTGTTTCGTTGAACAGACTCCTGAGGGAATGCTTCACGGATCACTATATTCTAATCGTCTTGAACCGATATTTTCCGTATATATTTTCAAAACCGCACTTCTTGCCTCCTCCTGCATTGTGTAACAACCTCGATCAGTAACTCTCTACCTTTCATCGCTCATAGGCCTGGCACTGATTGAACGATTCTCCTTCTTTTGCTATGTGCCTTGCCCCTAGAAGAGGTGGTTGATTATTGATCTCCACCACTTCCTAGCTCTTGTGGCCTTTAGCGGTGTTTCTCACTTTGATAAAGTTATCGCCGCCACTCCGTTCTGCCATTCATTCACACAAGTTCGTCAGGCAGGTGAGTCGCTGCCTTCTCCTATACCTCTTGCCCTCAATATGTCCTTGTATGAGTTAATTTTTCAAGCCCTCTTTCCATATTGTGTCTCTTTCTTATTCAGGATATAAGTGTCCTTTTTGTTACCATTTTCGCTAAGACTTCTTTCTTGCTTTTGTAGAACCACAATTCTGTTCCCTCCAGATTTTTCTTCCGCTGTGGGGTCATTGTCCAGAATTCACTGCAATATAAGATGATATGGCGCCATAAAATAAAAAGAGCGGGAACTAAACCAGATGCTATCTACAGAGTGGGATAAAACAGATATCAAATGTAGAGAGGGGTACTAAATCAGGTGTAAAATGTTCAAATTCCTGATTCTATATTTTTTTTTATCTGATCCTCTCCTATAATAAAATTTTTTTCAATTTATTATTTTATATTAATTTTAAATGCACATTTTTATTGTTGCTTTGGCTTGTAATTATTTTTGTAATGAGACTTATAGACATTTTTTCTGCATTCTTAAGATTTACGTATATATCGCACTAGCAGCATGGCCCGGCGTTGCCCGTGCTTGATTCAAAAATCGTACGACACATACAGCAATCGCTATCACATGACTTAAAATATTTTTGCTCTTTCTTGCCTTTCAAGGAGTGCCCTTTGCCATGCTGATGTTGCTACATGCCTTACTTCTTGCCTATCTCACACTGCGAATTTTTTCTAAGCTCTATACTAAACATTAAATCTGTTACGAAAAAAGAACTAAATAAAATGAACACAAAACGATCAGCTTTAAAAAGGGACTCGTAACTGGAAAAACCGAATGAAAAAAAGAATGTTAACAACAAATACTTTTTCACACCCAACCCAGTTCTGCGGAATCAAAATCAACGTTGAGTTTAAGCAAGCGAATGAGCCAATTGGAGTAAAGTGCCATGCAGATTTAAATTTTTCCCACTTGTGACGAATGAAGCTTTCGATTTTTTTTTTTTTTTGCATGCTAGCATGCTAGCTAACATTCGTGTCAGTCAGCTGTTGGCTCTCACGCTGGCCAATAGAATCTTCCTGGCTATTCGTGGCAGCCAGCTATAGGCTCTCACTCTGGCCAGTACAAAATGGCCGCAAACTACATGAAAACTGCTGTAGAAGCATGAAAAAATCGATTATTTCCACTATCGATGGGAGTTGGGAAATACAAAGTCGGTCTTAGCCTTCCCGCTAACTTGGAGCATGTGCATGTATATTTTGGTGCAAATCTGTCAAAAATTGCGGCCGTGCATGCATTACACACACACACACACACACACACACACACACACACACATCCTGCCTTTTATAGACAGAGATCATTGTAAAAAACCGTGCCCGATTTTCATTGATAATATAAAATGGCCGCACCTTGACACTAGCGTTTTTTTTTTTTTTTTTAAGTGCCGATCTCAGGTGTGAGTTCTAGATTGAAACCTTGCATCGTTCAGTTGCGAGTCAGACTTTGTTGTCCATAAATGAATGCCTTAAAGATGGAAAATGAAAAATTTCACTTTCGCCTCACGCTCTAGTAATTTCGGAAAGGAGTAAGCGTCGAAATTGCGACAAAAAAAAAAAAACCATTCAGATTTATTTCGATTGGGCTCCAGTTATTCAGGCGGTCAAAAAGTGGTTTGACAGATTTCGTCAGGGTGAGTTTAATCTAAATTATCAACCACGCCTCAGACACTCTGCTTGCCATCGTGGAGAATAAACTGAACATTTCGACGGAAGAAATTGCTAAGTATTTGAAAATTGATATTCCAGCTTTCGCCATTTGAAGATAGTTGGGTTCAAGAAAATGCGTCATTTTACACCACGACAATCCAAGACTGCATGTTACAAAACAGACATTGCAGGAACTTAAAGAGTTGAAATGGGAAACAATCCAGCATCCACTGTATTCTTCAGACTTGGCACCTTCGGTTTTTTTATTTATTCCAGTCTCTACAGAACAGTTTAAATGACAAAAAATTGATTCATTACAGTCAGTCGAAATCTACCTCACAACCTTCTTCCAACAAATTAACACGAAGTTTCTACGAAAATTGCACCAATAAACTTGTAGAACGATGGGAGACAGTTGTTAAAACAATGGAGACAATGTAATTGACCAATATTTATTTATTTATTTATTTATTTATTTTTTTTGAGTACGTATATTTTTCTTTTTTAATTTTCTAACCGCGCATCAACATTTGAAGTTTTCGGGAAGAATGAACTGTTATGATTTATTTTTCAAGTTAATAGAGCGTGCTAACAACGAGAACTTTTTAAGGAAAATGGAAACATAAAAGACACTTAATAAAAGACGCACTCTGCATTGTAAAGACAACCCCCAAAGCTCTAAGTAATGGCTTGATGTATATTTAAATTTAAGAAGAAATTAGCCAACGAATCATATCCTGCCGCGCCGGACATTAGGCATTTTGAAAATAAGTTATCTGTCTACCTGTTCAGCCACTATAGCCCACGGGAATCACTTCTTTCGGATATACCAGAGCGACTGGTCTGATTGCAACAGATGTCTCTTTCTTGCCGCCCCTAATGAGTGCAAGCGTGTCCTCAAAGAAGCAAAGTCACTATTTGCTGATAGAATGAAACACCAAGTTTGGTTCTAGGGATTATTGCCAACTCTGCGAGAGCGTGTTGAACAATAGCAAATACTCAGTCCATCAGCTCTTTAATCAAATTGAAGTTTTGACATCTACTTCAGATAAAGTAAAGTGCTTTACTTGCAAATCCACTCTTGAGTTATCTGGAGTACCTCTGCCTGATTTCACCCCTAGAACGGAGGCTACACTGAGTGGCATATGCATAACACCGTCACTGGTTTCTGACATCATCTCAAAATTAGACCCCCACAAGGCAAGTGGATGTGAAGGGACCCTTGCAGTCCCCCTAAAGAAATGTGCTCCTGAGCTGGCTCCTGATATCTACAGACTTTATATAGAGACCGTTGAAATTTCTAGGAAACATAATGAGGAAAGAAGAGTTGGAAAATTTAACACTCACATGATAAACTGAAAGAAAGAGGGAAGGAGGGAAACAGCAAGCAACCTATGTAACGAGCTTGTGTAAATGAATGAGTAGGGAATGGGAGGGTTAGTAAAATGACAAACATTGCTAAAAGCTACAAAGGATAGGACGTTGTGGAGAGCCATGATCTTCTATCTAACGTGCTTGTGTAAATGGATAACAAAACAAGGAATGGGAGGGATATAAAAAAAAAGTAAATACAGATAAAAGTTACAAAGGATTGGAAATCGGGAAAAGCCATGATCATCCACGTCCTGAATGTATACTATACAGAGTGCGATGGATAAATTGTCCAAATTAAGCAAAAATGAAAATAACACTGACATTTCATTTTAACAGATATATTTACCAAAATTACTCCTGCAACTCTCCTGGGTGGCCTCCTTGTTTAAGATGGCGAATACTGCCATAATCTTTGCCTTCAGTTCATCTTTGTTGTTACAAGGAGTTTTGTTGGTCTCTCGCTCAACTGTGCCCCACACATAAGAATGAAAGTGGTTGCTGCTTGGGGAGTTAGGTGGCCAAATGTAAGGAGGTGATGTGGTCACAGAAATTGTTTCACAGCCATGCCTGGGTTCTCCTGCTTGTGTCGCATGGTGCAGAGTCCTATTGCTAGACATAGGGCCTTCCAGTAGCCACCCCCTTAAACCAGGACAGCACTACCTCCTCATAGCACTTGATATAGGCCTCCGTGTTGAGTTTGAGGCTCTGTGGGAAGATGCATAATGTTACCATCACTAGCGATCACTCCAAACACTATGATGTTGACTGGATATATCATCCAACTCTTTCCAAATTCTCTTCAGTGTCCTCAGATTGACACCCAAACACTTTGAAATGTTCCGGTGCGAATGCCAAGTAATACAGAATGCCGTTTCCAAATTTCTGGTGGAGTGAATTGCGTCATGGTGCTCTTTTTCTCACAGATGATACCCAACTGACCCTATTATACTGAGCAGTCGACAAAATTGAAAACAAACAACGCGCATGTACGAAATTAAAAATATAAAATGGCGACAATTTATCCATCGCAGCCTGTACATAGAAGAATGATTTTATGCCTATGATACAACTCAGCTCAAAAGATTGGATCCATAAGACAAATTTGGTTTTTTTATCAGTTCATATGAAAAAGTGGTGGGAATGGCTTAAGCTCCCCAACTTTCCCCATTTACTGTAGTCGGTTCCTCTAGGGGATTAGATAATTTAGTTTGATTTTAATCGAATAATTACTGCTTTCTGATTGGTGTTATTAAATATTTACTCTTTCGTTTGTGCTTGTGTGGATATTTTTAGGTTCCTGTCATTGATTAGGGTAGCATCAAAAACGAAAACTAAACAATTTGCATTACAGACTGCTGTGATCGAAACAATGCTGATGGTTCCACTCGAGAATTCTGTTATGTGTGGGTTACTTTCGACTTAACTGCAGCAACACTGCTTTTCAAAATGTCTACATACGCACTGCAAACCAAAAAAAAAAAAAAATGGTAAGTATTCAGATAGAACGGAATAATTTAAAGAGACTGACGGTTTCGCGAAAGGGGTTTAGAGCACAACTGGAATATATAAACATTTCTCTAAGATGCTGTTTTTTTTTTGGCTTATTTTTCTTAAAATAAAGAGTTCATGCTGAAAAAAACATGTGTCAAATATTTTTGCATTACTCATTTGTGTACACACTTTCTTCAATACTTTACAGTCGAAATGTCACACATCCACGCTCCTCCCATGTACATACCATACATATATATATATATACGTGAATCTCTTGACCAACACATTCTGCTCCAACACAATTTCATACATAACCTCTCTCTCTCTCTCTCTCTCTCTGTGTGTGTGTGTGTGTGTGTGTGTTTTGGGGGATTTTTTTTTGGCTTTTGAACAGGTTGAAATTCGCCATTTTTGAACCTGCCTACTATTTTTTTTTTTTTTTAATTTAATTTTACTTTTCCCTCTCTCGAGTAATTATCATAATTAATAATTGCAATTATTTGTTTCTGCTCAAATGTTTACGTTACATTCGTAATTATGTAGCATTGTTTTATTTTTTATTAATTAAAGATATATTTGTCCATATTTTGGAAAGGCAACTTGACTGGTCACCATTGGTGTCGGATGAATCTTTGAAAGAAAGAAGGAGAGTGAGTGAAAGAGAGAGAGAGAGGTGGGGAGGAGGAATAGAGGGTTGTAAATGTAAGTTGATAAGAATATAGGTTTCTGGTTACCCTCCCCCTCCAAAAAAAATTTAAAAAAATAAAAACACACCACTAGTCAGGAATAAGGAAATTTAATCCATCCACAAAAAAGTGTATGGGGGCCACACCCTGTCCAAGAAAAGTCACCAAAAACGCGCGATCTTTTGACCAAAACATTCTGCTCCATCACAATTTTGCAAATCAGCGTTTGATTGTTTTTTCCTTTTTTTTTTTTTTTTTTTGGCTTTTGTGTGGGTTGAAATTAAGCGTTTTTGAACATAAGTGTTATTTCTTCTTTTTTCGTTTTTGATTTCATTTTTCCTTTTCCCTAGTAGTATACCATAATTATTATCATAATTTATTAGTATTATTTATTCCTGTTCAAATCTCCACGTTACATTCATAATTATGTAGAATTATTTTATTTTTTATTAATTTAAGATATATTTGTCCACCGCAACCTGTGTTAATGCATTGAATCTGACAGTCCATTTCAACGACGGAATAATTAGTTAAAGAAACACAAAATTAAAATAAATGGGTGTTACCACGGCTTAGATATAAGTTAAAACTTAATAAAATATGCACTCTGCACTGTCAGGACAGCTCCAAAGCTCTGAGGAATGGTTTGGCTTGAAAATAAGTTATCTGTCTGCCTGTTCAGCCACTATAGCCCACGGGAATCACTTCTTTCGGCTATACCAGAGCGACTGGTCTGATTGCAACAGATGTCTCTTTGTTTCTGCCCCTAATGAGTTCAAGCGTGTCCTCAAAGAAGCAAAGTCACTATTTGTTGATAGAATGAAACACCAAGTTTGGTTCTAGGGATTACTGCCGGCTCTGCAAGAGCGTGTTGAACAATAGCAAATACTCAGTTCACCGATCTTTAATCAAATTGAAGTTTTGACATCTACTTCAGATAAGGTAGTGTGTTTTGCTTGGAAATTCACTTCCAAATCCACTCTTGAGTCATCTGGAGTACCTCTGCCTGATTTCACCCCTAGAACTGAGTGGTATACGAATAACACCGTCACTGGTTTCTGACATCATCTCAAAATTAGACCCCCACAAGGCAAGTGGATGTGAAGGGACCCTTGCAGTCCCCCTAAAGAAATGTGCTCCTGAGCTGGCTCCCGTTCTCTACAGACTTTACGACTAATGCCACGCTGCTTCCAGCTTTCTAGCTTGTTGGAAGTCCTTCTCCGTAGTTCCTGTTTATAAGAACTCTGTGGAACCCTCTGACACCTAAAATTATCGCTCTATTAGTCTCTTACTTCTTTTCGGTAAAGTATTCTAGTCTCTAATCAATGACGAACTGGTTAAACATCTTACTTCACATGACCTCCTTTCGGACATACAATATGGCTTCCGTTTTGACAGGTCTACCACTGATGCGTTAACAGCCATTTCTGAAGTTATCTATTAAACTTTAGATAATAATGGCGGCTCTAGATATCTCGAAGATGTCCTACAGAGTTTGACATGCTAGCCTTCTGTGAGAGGATAGCGGTTGACTCTAGACATGGAGAGGTTAAGATTGTAGTGATCGGGGTAGCATCCTCTAGGGTGTCCGTTCATTAATGTAACAGTTCTGGGGAAGAAGATATCTGTCTATCGTTGTCCTCACTAATGGAATAGAAAAGGAATGAGGCTTAGTCGAATATCTGTCATGAAAATAGAGATAGAACAGCGAAAAACTAGTGACGTTTCGTTTGTGGGAAAGAGGTTGTAGGGTAGAAAACAATTCATCATCATTTACAGTTCATAAATGCCGTTGAACTCTGTCGGGGTTGGAAAGTAAGGATTTGGTAGTTCCAGACCAGATGGCAGCAGTACTCCATTTTGGATCTGATCTCGTTCTTGTAAAAACATAGAATGGTAGGAGTAGACTTCTACTTTCTGGAACGTTACAGAGAACCAACCTTATTTCCAGAGTCTTTGTTGTTTCATTTGCCTATTTTTTTTTTATTGTTGGTAGCATCTGTTTATATTTCCAAACGACAACTTCGTGTTTTTTTAAACTTGGCAATAGAAACTTTTTAATAACGTTTGGTATTCGAATGTCAGCTATTCAAAGGTTAGCAAAAATTATAATTTTCAAAATGGCACCTGCTGTGTTCATATATTTTAGCAGACTATATCAATCATGGGAGGGGATTTAAAAACATAAAACAAAACCTGAAATTTAAATGATACACGAAATGACTTGTTACAGATTTTGGTAAGAAATTAAAATGGAACCCTGACACTATTATTAAAATTATATCCGTCGATAATGCAACCCGTTAGATCTTCGAGCTATCTTGGCATTGGTCTGGCTGTATAAGTTAAATAAAACCAATGGGAAAAGTCCCATTCTCTTTTCTATTTTTGTGTATTCACTGAAGTCATTCTCTATTCTTCCCAGTAGTGATTAGGGACTAGTCTAAATAGCAGATCGTTGGTTCTCTGTGTTGTACCAAACATTTTTCTCCTTAGAATCCATCTTGTACATTTATAAATCTACCATTCGTCCTTGCATTGAATATTGCTACCATATCTGTTCTGGTATTCTTGCTATTCTTGACAAAATCCAAAGAAGGGTCTGAAATGTAAACGGTCCTGACCTGGCATCTCGACATTCCCCTCGTCTTGACATGCCTGCCCTCTGTCTTTTTTATAAAGATTTCCATAGGAATTGTTCTAATGAGCTTTTCTACTTTATACTTCGGCCGAATAAATTTAAGCGGCCTACATCATTTTTCTGTTGAATTATTTAGATGTAACCTGTCAATACTATTGTAATAGTTTCTTTTCTCGCACTTCTCGTCTGTGGAACCCTAATTTGGTTTCTTGCTTCTCTGCCACCGACAATCTTCAAATGCAACGTCAATCGCAATTTTCCGGTCTTCGTGATTTCTGTTCTTTTATTTGTCCTTTCTTCTCACTAAATTCTTCTCATTTTCTTTCACTCTCAGTAATCTTTGGCGTCTTAGTAGTACTTTCGCTTTGCTTGGCGTGAAATTATTTAAAAAACTAATTTAAAAAAGTCGAGAGAGGTAAAAGAAAATATAGGCTTACACGGTTAAACTCATGTTTCTGCAGGATCGTGTATCTGAGTCGGGTTGAGAAGCTTGTTTGTTTAACTAAGTTTCCCTGTGTTAAAAGTAATGTGAGTGCAAGCCTCACCGAGAGCTTCTCCATTATTTGATCTGTACTGTATACTTACTGTCGTAGATCAACGAGCTAAATGGAATTGCCATAAACATTCACTAGGTATTTACTAGGTGTTTACTCTGCCCCCCCCCACTAAGACGAGTTGTGACACAAGGTCTTTGTTAAGGTGGGCGACCCGAGCGCGTACACCCGGGAAAGGAACATAAATTGCCCGCAACGTCCGCAGCCACCGCAACAGTCGGTTGCGCTGGCCTCGGTGAGAACACCGATCCCTCTCTCTAGTGCAATGGGAGGGCGTGGCCTCGGGAAGCTGTTCCCCAGGGCTGGGCACCTCTCAGAATAATTTTCCTCAGTTGCGATTCTGTCCTTTGACGGAGTCGCCTCGGTGTGCACTCTGCCCAAAGACAGAGACACAACTCAGAGATGATAAATAATAGTGTTACAAACCACTCGAGTAAGCAGCTTACACAAGCCATAAACATTCACTAAAATGTTAAGATGAAGGTAAATACTAGTTAAAACTAAGAACAGAACTTTTTGTACACGGACAAATTCACTAAAAGATAAAGTTAACAAGAAGAATCATTTCCACCGCGAACCATCGTGTACTAGTTTTAAATATAACTTATTGATAAACAATAGGAAAAGAACATAAACCCCCAAAGATCAAATATCCAAACGTAAGAGTTTCTCATCACCTCTTCAAATTTGTGTTGTTGTCAAATCTCAACTTTCACATAACTGCGAGTAATCATATCGTCATATTGATTATAGGGTGAGTAATTCCGATGCATGAAGAGATTATAAAACAAAAAAAAATGCCCGCGGGTATTTTTGCGAAATAAACTAATTGTTATTCTGAATGTGCAAGGGGATGCTGAAAAGGTCTAGGTTCGATCTATTTCATAAAATCTGCGGAAAATGATTTTTTTTTTGATTTTTTTTATGTGGCATGGTTTGATTTTCCGCATATAAACATTTTCCGGGTTATTTCATATCGAATGAAGTCGTTTCTATAAGAACAGGATAAGCGAGATATTGGTGGGATCGGCATGAAAATCAAAAATAGTATAGGGCCGAGTTACGCAAGAATCGTAACAGTTGACACAGTGCTTGTCTATATGAGAGATATATAGGTAGATATAGGTACCGTTTACCCGAGAATCAAAAATGTTGATATAGATCCGGGTTGCACAAGAATAAGGACGGTAGACACAGGTCTAGTTCCGATTGTCTGCTTCCGTGTTATCTACACTCTTCAAAAATTTACGTGCAATGTCAATCGCTCTTTTCCTGTACTCCCTACTTTTATTGTCCTTGGTCCACACGAAAGTATTTTCATTCTCTTTCACACTCCGTAACTCTTTCCGTTTTAGCGGCATTCTCACCTTCTTGGTATGAAATGTTAATATAGGACCGGGTTGCGCGAGAACCAAAAAGGTAGATACAGGTCTTGTTTATACGAAGGTCAGAAATGTAGATATAGATCCGATTTGTCCGAGATTCAAAAATGTTGATATAAGTCCAAGTTAACATGAGAATGAAATCTAGAGACAGAAGTTTGTCTATTTGAAGGTCAAAAATGTAGACATAGACCCGGTTTGCCAAAGATTAAAAAATGTTGATATAAGTCCGGGTTGCATGAGAATGAAATCGGGAGACAGAGGTCTTGTTTATATGAAGGTCAGAAATTTAAATATATACGTACGGTTTGCCAGATATTCAAGAATGCTGAAATAGCTTCGGGTTACATGAGAAATGAAATCGGGAGACACAGGTATTGTATATACGATGGTCAGAAACGTAGGCAAATGTTCGGTTTGCCCGAGAGTAAAAAATGTTGATATGGGTCCGGGTTACACGAGGATCAAAACGGTAAGCACAAGGTCTTGTTTACAGGAGAATCAGAAAGGTATATATAGATCCGGTTTGCCTGAGAGACAAAAAATAGACAATATATATATATATATATATATATATATATATATAAATTAAGGATTAAAAAATAACCGTTTCACTTTTTATGTATAAATGATGTTCATGGCAGTTTTCGGTTTAGGAGATATCACAAAATTTGAAACAAATAAAGCGTTCGATATTTAACAACCTTTACAACTGGTTTGACAGGACTAATCCCTAAAAAAGAGTAGGCTATTTTGCCGGTCCCGGTAAAATAGATCTCAACGTTATTTTGCCTGTAAATCTAAATAGACATTTAAAACTAAGAATATATATATATGTATATGTGTGTGTGTGTGTGTGTGTGTGTGTGTACTCATATATTCATATTTATATATATATATATATATATTTATATATATACATATATATATATACATGTGTATATTCATATATATATATATATATATATATATATATATACACATTTCAAGCCTTTTTTGTTTGAATAGTCTGGACATTATGTCTATTGATTTTGATTTTAATCTTCTCGAATTCACTGATCGAAATCTTAATGCTGATATTAAATTTATTAAGGAAGGCGCCATAGTTCTTTCTTTTCTTTTATTTTTCCATGTACTTTCAATCTCACACGAAATCATCTTCAGGGGTGAATTACATTAAAATTAATGTAATTGATAGTTGTGATTTTTTGTAAATACGCATGAAGTGCATTCTGTTCTGAAATAAATAGAAATAATATGCCTGATTATTCAACCAAACGTGCTTGAATGAAGATATACACACACACACACACACACACACACACACACACACACACACACACACATATATATATATATATATAGTAATGCCTTGAGATTCGAGTGTACCGACATGCGATTTTTTCTTCGCCTTGAGATACGAGCTGAATTCTGAAGGATCTCACGTTTTTGTTTGGAAGAAACCCACAAATACAAAAATAGAGGTGAGTTTTTGGAAAATAAGGATGATTTTTAGGGGCGTGGAAACGGATCGGAAATATTTCTATTAATTTCGATGGGTAAAATTGAGATATGATTCTTTTGCGTTACGAGGTCGGTCTTGGAATTAAACTTGTATTTCATGGCATTACGAGTTATTTACTAACATCTGATGAGATCTTTTAATACACATCGAAACATGATTGCATTTGTGTAGCGTTTTTGGTATGTATTATCCTAAAATAAAGGATATTGCTCTACTTTTGTATTGAGCTCTCTTTTAAATTGAATGTTATGAACGCCGGAATTGGGTTCTATTCGTCCTCATTTTACATGTATCTATCTACGAGCTGAATTCTGAGATACGAACGTGTTTTAGTTAAGCATCCGCTTGTCGGTGCAGCGAGCGTCAAGCTTCGAGAGTATTTCCACTCGTAGTACACGTGTCCACCTCGCTTTAGAAGGATCTCTGTTGTGTTGTGTAAGGTCTTTTTTTGTCGTTATTTTCCAAAATTCCTTTACTGACATCATGGGTCCGAAGAAAGTAAGTATAAAGAGCAGTGATGAAGTTTTAGGGACCTGGAACAGATCGGAAATATTCCCATTAATATCAATGGAGAAAATTGATCTGAGATACGAGTTTTTTTTGAGTTACGAAATCAGTCTTGGAGCGAATTAAAATCTTATCTCAAAGCATTAATATATATATATATATATATATATATATATATATATATATATAGGATGCAGATTCAAATCCTGTCAAAAGACGAATATTTTCTATGAAAATTTCTCGGACATTCAGGCCGGTAAATGTTATTTAATACTGTTTATTATAAACAGAGCACCTACTAAAATACTTGCATCTATAAAAAGAATGTTAAACATAAAAATGTTTTTAATAAATTGTCGGACTTTGTCCATTTCTTAATGTATGACGTCATTTGTTTACGTTTGATACGCCATGAGCAGTTATGAATGTACGAGATTCATGGAAGATTGAAGTTTATAAGCAGTAAATTCGACCCTGCCAACCGGACGATCCTTTGTAGGCACGTCAAGCTAAATGACGGTTCCGTATAGGATGCAGGTTCTAATCCTGTCAAGGGACGAATATTTTCTATGAAAATTTCTCGGACATTCAGGCCGGTAAATGTTATTTAATACTGTTTATTATAAACAGAGCATTTACTAAAATACTTGTATCTATAAAAAGAATGTTAAATATAAAAATGTCTTTAATATATATATATATATATATATATATATATATATATTCAAGTGTAGGATTGGTGTATACGAAATAAATTCCACTAAAAAAAAAATACTATTCTTAAAAGAGAGCTCAATATGGAGTAGAGAAAATATTATTTATTCGAAAATTATAACATAATGTGTTATAAAATAATTACAAAAATAGCAATTTTGATGTCGTATCAAGTGATGGTGTTGTATCTTACTTATTATAAAACGCAGATTGTGTGTGTGTGTGTATGTGTCTGTACGTTTATATATTGGATCGGATTTCCTACATTTTTCAACAGATTTCAACAAAACTTCATAGGACTACGTAAAATTACCTTGCGGTGGTTCTAACAGCGCCAAATATTGGAAAAACACAATTGTTTTTGCACGAAATCAATTTGGAAACACGATTAAGAGGCATCACGAGAATGAAAGGGGGACAACTCATATCGAGTTATATTTATTATAAAACCCAAGTTTGTGTGTGTGTGTGTGTGTGTGTGTGTGTGTGTGTGTGTGTGTGTGTGTGTGTGTGTGTGTTCGTTTATATATGGGATCGGATTTCCTACATTTTTCAACCGATTTCAAAAAACTTCACTTTTTTTTTTGGCAGGTAGTGTTTCTTATTGTCTTGCACATTTTTTTCTTTTTATTTTTACATACAGAATGCTTTAAAAAATTCCATTTACAAGACAATTGTTTATAATAAAATTCTATTCAATCGGTAGATCCATAACGATTGAAAACAATGTTTTTGTTTCAGTTTCGGTTTGACCAATTCGTAAAAAAAAAAAAAAAAAAAACTAATTAAGACATGCGTGTCTACTGTTACATCCTCGGGCAACGCCGGGCTCTACTGCTAGTGTAGAATAAAGCGTTTTAAAGGTTCAAATCGACTAAACACCCCTCGATGTGTAAAATTGAGATATGATTTTTTTGTGTTACGAGTTCGGTCTTGGAATTAAACTTGTATTTCATGGCATTACGAGTTTGGGATACATATAAGCTGCAATGACCAATCAAAATACAAGTATATGAGAATTCAAAAAACTTGACAATGAACCTTGGTTATAATTATTAATGCCTTAATTAGACTAAAATGGAAATCATTCTAAATAATTAATATTAAATTTTACTATAATATATATATATATATGTATGTATACACAGAGAGAGAGAGAGAGAGAGAGAGAGAGAGAGAAAGAGAGAGAAATTGAATGAAATAGACGATAGGAAAATTGTACTTAGTTTTTTTAATACTGTTTATTTTACTCAATTTGTCTTTTCCCCAGACATATTCTGAGAACTTTTGCACATTGTCAACATGTAAGACAAAAACACAAACTAATAAAAAAAAAAGAAAGAAAAATTTACTAATATCCTCAAAAAAAAAAAAAAAAGACTTCCACAGGAGCGTCTGTTAAATTTTTTTAATACAACATTTTGCTTTTGTTCATCATCACTTGCATTGATAAAGTCGGATGACGTAACGCATCGGCAAAAATCTAAGTACTGTTTCCTTATTGCTTACTTTATCTCTCTCTCTCTATATATATATATATATATATATATATATATATATCAATAAATAATAAACCATACAACTCAGGGTTGGAGATACTTTCAGTTTAGAAGTAAAACTGAATAGTTGCCAATCCACTGTGCTGTTGCGAAAAACAGACAGCAGAACAATTGCTACAATTCAGAAGCGAATGCCGAATCGTCAGATCAATTCAGATATCAAGTACTATAAGCTGTGGTACTCCTGTTTGCATGGTGGCAGAAGAGTAAGTGAGTTTACGTAAGTAAATGCCAAGGACAGCGATCAAACCAATCCACATTCAAGGTTGTCTGCCCATACCAGATGAAACTGAGATCCAGTGAAAATGAACAGAGCTTAGTCATTACCAAAATACGCTAATGGCCACAACCATGATGTATTGTATTCTTTTAATAACTGAACGATGAAAAAATGATTTTAATTTGTGTTTTGACAATTGATGGTAGAGAAGATTTTAAATGTTTTTATAAATGACGGTGAAAATAAATAAACTTTTAAATCTATGTCAAATCTGAATATTTTACAGAGACCGGTAAAATAAGCTTAAAAACATGTTTGTTTATTTTATCGGAATATATTAAAATAGACTCTTCCTTTCTTAAAAGTAGGCACCTCAAAAAATTCGGTATACCTAAGCTTTAAATGTATTTTTCATAAAGGGAAAAATACTTTAATCTTTCCCCCAGCTTCAATTGAAAACAAAAGGATTAAATTTTCTAATTCCAGAAAAAATACTGTGGAGTATTCCATAAAGAAATTTGAATGATTTCCAGTCAATTTTTCCGAAAAACCAATCAAAACGACCATTTTTAACTTTTTTAGAAAAATATACACAAAAGTTATTTTTTCGTTTTTGAAAATCCCGCTAAAATAAGATATTTCTGAAACGTTACTTTCGTAAAATTAGCAAATTTAAAGTTAAATTAATCTGTTCTAAAACAAATATCACTTACTTATAGCATAAAATTTTGTAGATAAACATTTCTTGACCTTGGTGTATTGTTATTTTCACGTCTCCATCGATAATTTGATGGCTGAATATGTTGACAGGTTTAGTATGGTGCACCAAATTTGACATAATTTTATGAATTCTACGTAAGAAGGTTTTTTTTTTTTTTATAATAAATAATTTAAAATACTATAAAAATTTCTTACATTATTGAGTTGCTTCTATAATAGTATTTCATCATTTCATAGTTAAGATAATGATAAATAATCTTATTAATTATTAAAGTCAGTTATTAAATTAAAAATGTCATAACTTAATATACTAACTAATAAAATTATTATGTTAATAATTAAATTATCTCGCTCAGTTATTAATTGTTTAAATTCATAAACTAGATACTTTTATTCGCTCAATTTAATTTTTAATTTAATAACTGAAAGTAAGATAAGCTGATCTCCTTTATATGTCAAGGGCTTTCCCTAAAGATAAGACAATAATTTTAAACATATCTGACCTTTTAAACCATAATATCACTTACAAGATTCCATACTTATAAAATATAACATTTTGACGTAAAAAAAAATGTCTTTTCATTATGGTAAAAAAGATTTTGGTAGTATGATTTGTATTTCTTTAAATTTTCACCGAAGTAAATATAGTCTTCTTTAAAAGTTTAACAACCTACCTCGTACTCTGGAAGAATTTTAAAACATATTTTTTTAAATTAAAGAAAAATGAAAAAACTAAAATAAAAATGCAAACAATTCTTGTAAAAATTCTTTATTCATCGAAAAAAAAATTTCTTCAGATAATAATGTCCTTAATGTATATTATTTATAAAAGCAAATAAAAGACTATCTAATTCGATAATTAGAGAGTATTATTGCGGTTTTTATTTTACGATTTGGAGCAGATTTATAAAAATTTTGCAGTAGCTGTGAAAAAAAAAAATATTGATGATTTACTTTCTTCAAGGAGTCCTGCTTATCAGTAATATAAAACAATTTGCGAACTTTGAAATTCTAGAACATTTCATAAAATTAAATTATTGGAGGTAACAGATGTAAAAAAAAATATTTTTACCAAAATTTTCTAAAAATAAAATTTTCAAAAATAAATGCGTTCATTTTTTAATAAGTCCTGAAAGTTTCATTGAAATCAGACAATTATTTGTTTTTGCAAGAAATTTCAAATTAATGGTTCTTCCCAGGGAAACTACTACACTAAAATGGCCATTACCACAAGTAGTACAAAGTTGACAAAAAAAAAAAACAGAAAAGTTTTTGACCCAAATTTAAAACGTGTTAGAATGAAGGAAAAAATTATTTTAAAATAATTAAAAAATACTTTGTTCTTTCCTCTTATTTTTTTTTTTTTAATAACATAAACATTTTAACGATAAAACTTTTTTTTTTTTAAGTTTAAGGTCTTTTTATATATTATATTTTATACATTTTTAGCGAATTATTGGACATACCTAGGACTTAAAAGTATAAACTTATAGAGCTCTGGCTCAAATCTAAATCGACGAAGAACCTTCTTTGGTGAAGTGTAGAAGATCCTCAAATCTTTTATCGGAGGCCCATATATATATATATATATATATATATATATATATATATATATATATATATATATATATAAAGGTGTTCCAATAACTTCGACCGAATTTAAATATGAATTAAGTTTAAGCGTCTAATGATTTTTTCTTTTAGATTTAACAACTTCATTTTCTTTGGCCATTTCCAATAATGGAAAGATTAACAATGAAACAACCGTTTGTTAATTTTTCAAAGTGCAATTGGAAAAATTGTTGGTAAATTCAAACAAATGTGTCGGTGGCAGATGTGAAAAACACTAAATTTGCTCGTTTACGTCGTTCAGCTGAAAACATTGCTGCAGTGCACGAGAATGTAGCTGAATATACAGACACATATATTCGTCATCGCGCGCAGGAATTGAACTTTCCACAACAACGTTACATCGTTTCCAATTTTTTCTCGGTTGGTCGATTATGTTGACCAAAAAAAATCGCGAAGTCATTAGCGAAATGCATTTCTATTTGAACGTCCATTTTTTGTAATAATTTGATAATTTTAACTCGTTGTTTGATTATTAAAATTTCCATGGTTGAAATTGTCAAAGACTTAATTTTAAAAATCTGAAAGAAAGAAAGAAAAAAAATTATTATAATTAGACTTAATTCACATTAAAAATCGGTTAAAGTTATTGAATTTTTGTGAATTAGAGAGATACAAACAATTATGCAATTTTACTACTGAGATAAAATTCCCGACGGTAATATCGTCTAAAAATTTAATTATCATCATCACAAAAAGTAATTTGTTGACATGATCTCACTCTTTTTTATATCGGTTTTGGAAGTATGAAAAAAATTTCACAAATATTAGGCGATCAAACTGTTAAATAATGATAATGTTATTACGATAAATGATATGAATTTTTCATACCGTTGCATCTCTCACACGTATATATATATATATGAATATATATATATATATATATATATATATATATATATATATATATATATGAAAATCATTTAATTAGAAACAATTCGTCCTGGATATGATGATAAACGATAAAACAAAAAAATTGTTGATAAATTGAAAGTTTTTTGGAGCATAGAACAATCTTACCCGGGGTGGCTTAAAGCACCTGTTAGTGTAGATACCATATGGAAATATTGAACACCCAAAAAAAAGTCCTTAGTACATCTTTTAATGAAAATGACCAACAATACTTTTTTATAACAAAATGACAACCAATGCAAGGTTAAAAAAATATAAAAAAATAATTTTTTTTTTAAAATTACCATTTTTACATTTTATGATCTTTAAAACAATATATCTAAAAGAAAAACGTCTTTTTTTTTGAAAGCATAAAATTATGAACAAAACATCTGTAGTTGAAAACATAAAATTACTTACAAATATTTAGATTTCGGCATTGAATAACCCATAGATTGTGAATAAATTGCTAAACAAAATCAACCAAACAATTCGATCTTAAATTTAAGACGCATAGAGCTAAATTTGGGGGGTGAAATGAGGAAGAACTTTGAGAGAATGAGGGTTAAACCTATTCCTGAACAATTTTTTAATAAGAAATTTCTACTGTTGTTAAAAATATATATATATATATATATATATATATATATGCGAGAATCATGAAAAAGAGAGAGAGAGAGAGAGAGAGAACAAGAGTGGGATATTTAATAGAACAGATTTAATGAAATTTGAAGAATAAAAATGTAACAAACTGAATAAAATATCAGTAATATTTGTTTGATGAAATTTATTATATATTTTAGGCATTAAAATACTAATATTTCGAACTTATTATATATATATATATATATATATATATATATATATATATATATAAAAACTCAAAATGTTGAGTTAAAATTAAATAAGGTTTTTTCTATCTATATATTAGGTAACTGAATGAAAAATTATTGTGTAAGGCGTTTGACCCTACAAAGGAATTTCTTGGACTAAAGTAATGTTTTTATCGATAGAATTATACAGAGCGTATCAAAATTTATTTTAAAAACTTTGGTGACAGGTTCCTGATACCAATACAAGGTAAAATGTCCATATAAACACATCTGTCCGAAAATCAAGTTGAAAAGTGACAGTCGTTAAATTGATTAATAAAGAGAACCAAATATAGCAAAAAAAATTGAAATCAGAAGATGGCAAGCTCTCATGTTACTGTCGCTCGTCATCTTCACTCAATGGGTAAGGTCCGGAAACACGGTGCATGTGTGCCACACGCATTGACCGAAAGAAACTAACACTAGCGCTCCTCCATTGTCACCAGTTTACCCGCTCGATACGAGGCTAGTTGGGAAGTTCTGTCACACCCACCATATTCTTCTGATTTAGCCCTATCAGATTACCACCATTTTCGGTTGCTTTCTTTCAATTTGAGGGATGTTTCGTTCAACAACGATGTGGAGCTTAAAACGGTGGTTTGATGAATTCTTTAGTAAAAACTTAGTGATTTCTTTTGTCGAGGCATTTAACAGTGGATCGTCGGCAGGAGGTTGTAAACAATGGAGTTTGTAAACATTGTTGAATGATTCATCAAAACTATTAATAAATAATAAGTATTAAAATAAATTATAAAAAGCGAATGAATTTATGTAGCAACCTAATATTATATTATATTGTATAAATAAAAGATTGTGTTCTGTAAAAAATGTTGAACAGTGTATTTCGGGAGGATAGATTATTACGTAACTAGCAGTAGAGCCCGGCGTTGCCCGGGGATGTAACAGTAAGAGATAGATCAAGTATCGACCATCATAAAAACTGAAAAATAAAATTGACAAAGATTATTGTTTAAGGTTGACGGACACGCATGTCTTAAATAGTTTTTTTTTTGTTTTTTTACGAATTGGTCAAACCGAAACTCAAACAAAAACATTGTTTTCAATCGTTATGGATCTACCGATTGAATAGAATTTTATTATAAACAATTGTCTTGTAAATGGAATTTTTTAAAGCATTCTGAATGTAAAAAAAAAGAAAAAAGTGTGCAAGACAATAAGAAACACTGCCTGCCAAAAAAAAAAAAAGTGAATTTTTTGTTGAAATCAGTTGAAAAAATAAAGGAAATCCGATCCCATATATAAACGAACACACACACACACACACACACAACCTAGGTTTTATAATAAGTATAACTCGATATTAGTTGTCCCCTTTTCATTCTCGCGACAGCGATGCCTCTTAATCGTATTTTCAAATTGATTTCGTGCAAAAACAATTGTGTTTTTGCCATTTTTGGCGCTGTCAGAACCACCGCAAGGTAATTTTACGTAGCCCTGTGAAGTTTTGTTGAAATCAGTTGAAAAATGTTGGAAATCCGATCCAGTATATAAACGAACAGACACACACGCACACACACACACACAACCCGTGCTTTATAATACGTATGATATCTGTGCACCTATACGGCAATAAATGCTAGGTAATCTCCTCCTATATGAAGAAGAGATTTGAAGTAACACCAATGGTTTGGTTTGGTTTATTTATTTTAACGTCATATCAACCTCAATGGGTTATTTAATGCCGACAACATTTTTAGGATAGATTCATATGAATAGAGTATGTATTCTTTGGTTTAGATTGGTTTGATTTATTTTGTTTTACGGCATATCAACCTCAATGGGTTATTTAATGCTGACAAATTTTTTTTTATTGCTGGTAATATTTTGTTTTGTCAAAAATCTGTTTCTGGTAATATATTTCCTTCAAAATTGTATTGCTGGTAATAATTTTTTTTCAAAAAAAGTATTGCTGGTAATAGTTAACTATTTGCCCATAGCTGGGACCCTAACAGGTGCTACCACCCCGGGTCAGGGTGGACCTGAGAACACCAGCAATTAAGAGGTGGTTCCACGCTCCTCAAAACCTCCTGATCAGAGGCCTTGCTGCTGGACGTAGTTTAACGTCTTACCCAGGACGCGGATGTAGTTTAACGTCTTACCCAGGACTATGGTTTTACAGAAAGATGCTGAGAAAACCACAGACCGAACATATGAGAAACGATGGCATTTTAGAGAATGTGGAAACAAAGAGGACACTAATATTTAACATCAAAATTGATAGTCGAAATTTCTAAAGCACATAATGAGGAAAGGAGATTTGAAAAATTTGACACTCATAGGACAGACTGAAGGCAAGAGGAACAGAGGAAAACAGCATGACAAAACAGAGATAAAGAGAAATAGAAAAACGATAAACTTTACTAAGTGCTACAAAGGACAGAGAATTGTGGAGATCCCTGATTGCCCACGTCCTGAAGGAACGCGGCACATAGAAGAAGAAGAAGAAGAAGAAGAAGAAGAAGAAGAAGAAGAAGAAGAGGAGGAGGAGGAAGAAGAAGAAGAAGACTTTGTAAATGTTCAAGATTAAGGAACATTGATATTAAACAAATATAAAAAAGTTCAAAATCTTAACTTCCAGACTTCAAATGTCCTGAATTTTGTCCGCTCATCAGGAGAGTTGATAGTTTAAATGAATTTATTAAAATATATCACATATAGCTTAAACGACGTTACATAAAAAATCGTTACTTTTTTACGTCGATTTATTTTTTATTTGTTCTTTCTTAAGTACTTTATAATGTGACGTTATCTAATCTGAAATTGTTTATTTGGCGGAGTTGTGAATTGGCATAGCGGCTAACATTTATAGTAGAAGTGCCAGTTGAAAACCGCGGCAAATGAACAATTTCTCATATTTTTCTTATCATTTCTTTCATTTTTTTAAGTCCTGAGTATGACGATAAACTGCATCGAGAGATTTTAGGTTCTGAGGAACGTAAGGTCCCAATTATGGGCAAATAGTGAACCCCCAAGCAAAAAACAAAACACTATGAAAGTAAAAAAAAAAAAATACATTTTTATATAAAAAAAATTACCAACAATACCTATTTATAGTAAAACTACCAGCAATACATTTTATAGTAGAATTACCAACAATACATTTATTAGGAAAATGACGACATTTTATCTGTAGTTGAAGCCATAAAACTGTGTCCAAAATATTTACACTCTCGGCATTAAGTAACCCGTAGAGATGTTGATATGCCGCTAAACAAAATCAACCAATCATTTCATTTTTTTTCATACTACTGTAGGTTATGCACGTCAGATCTCGGATGCGATTTTTTTCATAAAATTTTATAATGGTTTTGTTAAAGGTTAGTAGGTTACTATTTAAATTAACTCTAAATAGACCCCACTATGGAAACCAAAAAAATTATAGGCTTATCTTTCCCGTTGCGACTGCGTAAGAGCATTTAATCATTTGAGAAATCGGTGAGTCGATTTCGAATTACATTCACTTACGTGAAAATATAGGCAAATAGCAGGACAGACTGAATTCTATAGCCTTGATTGGTAACCGGTCTAGGTGAAGGATAACTCTGAATTCCAAAAACTTCAACTATGGGTTAAATACCTTCACCAACATGCCATTGGCCAAACGTGGTGAGTATGGCTACCTCCTTGAAAACAGTCAATCAGGGAGGGGTTCCTTCAAGGAGTGTGGTCCTGGTCGAACGCGCTTTCATCCCGGGCGTCATTTCGTTTTTAAAACTTTTTTCATATATTACTAGCGATTAGGCATTTTTAAATTATCAATTTCAAATAAAATTTAATGTTTTCAAATTTTAAGAATCACCTGGTATGATTCTTTTCAAATGAAAAACCCTAATGAAAGAGGACCCCTGATAAATTTTTTTAAAAATTTAATTAAAATAAAATTTTTTTGGAGTGTTTAATTCTAATATATAATATATATATATATATATATATATATATATATATATATATATATATATATATATATATACCAGTGTTATATAGTTGGTATACGGAATGAATTCAATAACCAACAATTGCTATTCTTAAAAGAGTGCTCAATACAAAGTAAAGCAGATATAATTATTTAAAAAAAATTTATAACATAAATATTATTTTAAAATCAGTTCAAAAATGATTGATAAGACAATTTTTGTTGTTGATTTGTCAAATCATTTTGAGAAACTACTAGTGATTTTTTTTTAAATATTTTATGTTATATTTTTATTTATGTTATAATTTTTTTAAATAATTATATTTTATATATTTATATATATATATATATATATATATATATATATATATATATATATATATATATATATATATATATGTGTGTGTGTGTGTGTGTGTGTGTGTGTGTGTAAAAAAAAAAAAACATTAAAATAAAATTGATCATTCCTAGTTGCAAGTGTGTATAATATAACTTCACTGTTTATTAAATAAATAAATACGATTTTTACTAAATAAATATATGTAAATAAATGAATACATCAATAAATATGAGCAAGTCGGATCGGTGCAAAGGTGTCGTACCCCTCCACACCCTCGAATCTATGATAAAACTTATTTCAGGTCAATTTAAACTTATGTAAGTCAATATATAAAGCTCAAAGTTTGTGCCTGTGTCGATTTGAAACCTTGAAAATTGAATATAAATTTGATTGATTTTCCATATGTGTATCAGCGTGTACAATTATTACGTAAAAGTGTAAGACCAAATAAACGCACTTTTAATAACTTACTGGTTTCAGTTTTATATCTTATCTAATTTACTTGTTCTTGTTTAATAGAGATAACCAGGTCCGGTGCAAGGGTATTGTGTCCCACCCAATCTATGATACCCCCACTCTACTACATCTCAATTTTCATATAAAATACACATTTGATTGTAACCTAATTATGTACATTAATGGGTCATATGCAATATATATATAGGTTAACAATTCAACTAAATACAGTGTATCTAAATAGAAATTAGAGACATTCCGTTCTAAATAAATTAACAATGTTTTGCGGTAGCCAACATCAACATGAGATTTTTCTTGTTAAAAAGTTGAATAATTATGACACATTCAACATTATCGATAAAAATAATAAACTTTATATAGTATTTTTTATTTCGAGATTTGGGCGGAGAAAAGACATCAGAATAACATCAAAATCTTTGAAAAATGTTTATCCTTCAAAGAGTCAGTTGTGGTTAGTTTAATTTGTAACGTATATAAATGTAGGAAGAAAAGAGTAAATGTTGATAAGATAACGAGCACCACAAAGGACTGCCCGGGACCTCTAATCATGCTCGTCCCGGGGTTTTTTTTTTTTTTGGGGGTCCTGATCCCCAGCCCTAGGAGCAAGTATGTACTTATACTTAAAATAAAAAAAGAAAATCAATTGAAATTCCAAGGTCACATCATAAGGAAAGGAGGACTGGGTAATTTAAACTTGAAAAACGGTAATGCCACTAGAACACAGCTGGTTACAGAGAGTGAAAGTGAAAGAGAATAAGAAGACTGGGAATGAGGTGGAGTGGAGAAAGGAGAACAAAGGAATCGGGTTCAAGAAGACGGAAGATGGCGATTGACGTTGCATTTAAATTTTTGAAAATTGTAGCTAACAGGGAAACAAGAAATCAGAAGGGAGTTCCACAGGTGAGTAGTACGAGAAAAGAAACTGTTGGAGTAAAAGTAGAGGTTGCATCTAGCTAGTTCAATAGTAAAACGATGAGACCTCGTTACCGATTAAATTCATGTAGTTGAAGCACCAGGGAAAAATGCTCGTCAGAACAGAAGTCAAGATGACTGGTCAGGATCGTTTACATTACAGACGCCCCCCTCTTTGAATTTTGTTAAGAATCTCAAGATGTACAGCAAGAGATATGGTAGCAGTATTCAATACACGGACAAATTACTGGTTCAGGACAACTTCCAAAAGCTGGATGACACTTCGCAGATATCTCTCCCAAGTAAGAACCTTCCATAGAGGAGAACAGGACTAAAGACTGTGTGTACGTTATCTCGTACAGCTGTGAAAAGAAATATAAAGAAAAGACAGGCCGCCCCCTTAAGGTAAGGCTTCAAGAACACCAAAAAAGCTGTAACAAACGGGGAAGTGGAAAAATCAGGCGTGGCTGACTATATATGGAGAGAAAACGGAGATCACCACCCTCTGTGAGATCAGGTTGAAATCATAGAGAAAGAACATTATTGGAAAATTCGTAAACTTAAGGAATCAGCACATATGCTAGACCACAAAAATCTCCTGAGCCGACCAAGCATAGAAATGAATACAATATGGGAACCAGTAATAAGGAGTGCCAGAGAAAAGCAATAATAATAACGAAAATTGCAATATGAGCTCTGGTAAAAGACATGAAAAGATAAGAGCAAAAATTGCAATATGAGCACTGGTAAAAATAGTTGCTGAAGACATTAAGTTTATAAGTCCTATAAATTCAACACATGGCACAGTGGATAAAGGTGTTGGTTAGATAGAGTGACAGGACCCAAAGAGTTGTGAGTTCAATACCTGGTTAAGGCAAGAAACGTTGTGATAAATATGGCAACAGCGATGAGGACAATAGTTCGACTAATGTCAAGAGTGTACATAATACCTCATCTCAGAAATAGAGACAGATACTTTCACAGTTAACATGAAAAATATTTATGAGCATTCTTAAATTCAAAAATGCTGTAGACCCAATGATTTTTTTTTATTTCTGTTTATAAATACATGTTGTAAAAATATAAAACGAACACTTTTATACACACATATGTGATGGTGGGTATGACAAAGTTAAGCGTTTCGATTTAAGAAAGAACTTCTTCAAAATAATAACGGTTTTACTGATAAAAATATCTGAGAAGCGTTTTAACAGAGGACGGAAAGTGTGACACTGAAATCCGAAGGCTTATTGGGGTAGCCAAAGATGCCTTCCAAAAGCAGAGTACTAAGAAATAGAAACACTTTGCTAAAAATAAGGAAAATAGTACTAAACTGCTACGTGATATATAACCTCCTTATATGGCAGTGAGTGCTGGACAATCTCCTCAAAATGTAGAAGAGACTTAGAAAGATGCTGAGAATACCATGGATGAACAAAGATAAAATTTTAGGGAAAATGGAAACAAAAAGGAAACTTATACTTAACATCAGGAAGCGACAGTTGAGGTTTCTAGAGCACATGATACGGAAAGAGCGCTCGGAAAATTTGATACTCCCAGGACAGATAGAGGGCAAGAGGAAATCAACGCATAACGTACTCAGCGAGCTTGAGTAAATGGATGGCGGAACAGGACTTGGGATAAATAACAGAAAGGTAAAATTTAATAAAAGCTGCAAGGGACAGGAAGTTGTGATGAGCCATGATCGCCTACGCCGTGAGGGGTAGGGAGAAAATACAACAAATGCTTGTTAAAGTTTGCATAGTAATGTCAAAGATAGATAGGATCAGCTTTAATATAAATTTTGCCGTAGTGCGTATCTAGATGTTTAACAACCTATCTCTTTCAGGCTATTAATGCTTTTGTTTTTACTTTTACGTTTTATCGCTGCTATGTTTGTTTTATTTTTTAAATTATCTCACATTATATCAGCAGTACTTTTGTGAAAATGTAATATTATTGTTTTTTAATAATTTAACCCCAAGCAAGATGATAACGCTAATAGGACACCAAGGGAGGGAAAGAGAATGAAACGACTTTAGTGAGGAGAAAGAACAATAAAATGTACGAAGACAGAAGATAGTGACTGGTGTCGTATTTAATCTTTTAAAGATTGTAGTTGGCAGGGAAGCAAAAAATCGGAAAGGAGCAAGAAGTGAGAGAAAATAAACTATTAGAATAGAACATACGCTTGTATCTAGCTAGTTCAACAATAAAACGGTGAGATCTAGTCGCCAGTCCAATAGCACGCTTAAATTGATGCAGTTGAGACACCAAGTTGAAAAGTTTATTAACTATTACATTGTGGATTGATGTTAGAATTTTCTTTACTGGAAACTTCGGAATCAAACGATCTGGCTCCAGGGTATAAAATACATAATATATTTTTTTATTCATTTGTGGTTTAGAGTGAGTCCTTAGATATTCGGTGTCACAAAATTGTTCGTTTATAAGGCGGCCATTGGTAGTAGATTGGAGAAAGTCCGGTAGTGGTAGTTTTGAAGTCAGACCGTGCTAGGGGTAGTAGTAATTTAGAAAGAAGTCAGTTTCAATCTACTGTGTTTTCTTGACTCTAAGTAGAGAAGAAACATCATTAGAAGATGGCCTCTCAACTACTTCTTCACGCGTTAAGCATCGCTGGTTTCTCTGGCGGCTCTGTCTCTGTTCGTCACTCTTGTCGTCCCTTCTACCGTTTAGCTCAGAGGTGTGAGCTTATATTCTTTTAACCAGGCTCCGAGATTCTGGCGCAAACTTTGATTTTGGCTAACATCAAAAGTTTCTTTGTCGTCATTTTTTTGATCGGCCAAAATCATTTTATTTTCCGATGTTCATTTCTTTTCGATTTTTTTTTATAACGGAAGTTATGCGTGGAGCCTCTCTAATTTTTGTTAGTTTTCAATCATAAATTAGTAGGTTCTGTTCCCGCAAACTTGCGACGTTTTTCGGTCGAGTTTACTTTTTTCTTCTTCCTCTTTTTATTTGAGGGTTGCCTTCTCGTTAACTGAGAGAAATACAGAAAGAAAAGTTAGAGAGAGAGAGAGAGAGAGAGAGAGAGAAAGGGAGAGCGTAATAATAAGTAATTTTAATAAGTAAAAACGAACGGGAATAATTATTATTCGCGTTCGTTTTTACTTTTTAATTCTGTTGATAATTTCGGAACGCTATATGTATTTTTGAAATTTCTATTCTCTTGAATTTATTTCCATATTTATAATAAATAAAAGCGTAAGTTAAAAAAAAATGAATATTAAAACAACAAAGTAAATTGAAAAGAAGAAGAATATTAAATACAATTTTTTGATAAAAAGTTTAATGTTTATTTATTCAAATATTCGAAACAAAAATTGTAAAAACACAACAGGATAAATTCTCGTAGATATGTTTTGGATAATTTTCAATAGCTTTAATACAATCAGATATTCCACGAACATATGTCATCTTTTTCGATATTTTTAATCGGGAAATTTTTAACTTTCTTATACCATTTTATTGAAATTAATATTTTTTTTAAATTTTAGATATTAAATTTTAAAATTGGATGCCAAAAAACAAACAAATTATTTTAAATATACACAATCCTTTTTAAACATGGTCGGGTGGGGATCATTAAAAAATTTAACTAAACTATTTAATTTAATTTTTAAAAATTATTTAGGTTTTCTAAAATATTTATATTTTTATATTATATGATATAATTTTTCTATTGTAGGCAGAACATGAAAAACGGTTTACATTATATATATATATATATATATATATATATATATATATATATATATATATATATATATATATATATAATTCCAAGGTTTGAATAAGCAGCTCTAAATAGAGTCCGCCCAAAACTAGTCTCTCTCTTTATATATATATATTTGAATTAACAAGATTTTTTCATGGAATCAATCTCTGTTTTTACATTTTTACTTTACTGACAAAAAAAAAAACAAAAAATAAACAAGCAATTTAAGCGTAAAATACTTTTTTAAAAAAGCAATATGAAATCAAATAAATTATTTTAGATGAAGTAATTATTTTCTGATTTAAAGAAAAATAATTACTGGTGTTAAATACATAGACAATATATTTACTTTAATAAATAGTGGAATGTCCATCCTATAATTATTTTCTGTTTTTAAAAAATATTTGTCCATAATTCCCACCAACTACTGGTTGACACGTCACAATCTGATATGGAAAAAGGGAGACCTCCCGTCATATGCTTGAGAAATCTAAAACCCTCGAGTCTTTGCAATGGCATCAGATTGATTATCAAAACAATGAATCAACACGTTATTTAATTTCAACATAGCAATGTAATCTATGATGAATTTATTTCTTCTGAACAACGCCAAGTATCTCCGCTAATATAGAAATCATTTTTCCACACAAAATAATCTTATAATTACGACTTTGCATATTACTATTTTATGTAAATTAATTTCGATATGGAATGAACACTTTCGCTTATACGCGTTTAACATGGATGGTGAAATTTCAGTTCATTATTAGAATCGAAAATTAATAGCAAAAAAACTAAATAGTTCACGTGACAATACAATTGAAGATTAAAAAAATAAACTTTCAATAGAACCCAACAAATTTATATCAGTCTTCGTAATTAGTCATCGCCTAATCATCGTATTACAAATAAAATTCCAATAATTGTGGTAAAACTTTAAATTGCAATTTACATTTTTATAACACAATTTTAGTATGTAAAGTGTTTGAGCTGATGCTTCTAGATGTATCTTGTCTTAATAAACTATCATTTCTTAAGCAATTGTTTGATATATAGAAATTTTATCATAATCATTATCTTCTTTTATGGGCAGTGTCTTTTCAGGGTGTGGACGATCGTAGCTCTCCACACTTTCTGTGTCCTGCTCTGCCAAGCATTTACATATGATTGTTAGGGAGGTTATTCCTGGTTTTCCCTCTGTCTCTCTTGAATTCAATGTCCCGTGACCGCCAAATTTTTGTTACCATTTTCCCTAAAAATTCGTCGTGCTCAGCCGATGATATCTGTTTTTTAAGCATTTCACCCCCAAGCAAGTCGGGTGTGCCGCTAGTGCGCAGGGGTTACAGAGAGTAAAACTAAGAGAAACGACTGGGTATAAAGTGGGGGGTGCGGAAAGGATAAAAAGAAGAACGGGGACGAAGGCATCAGAAAATGACGTTTGACGTTGCATTTAAATTCTTGAAGATTGTATTTATCAGGGAAGCAAGTAAGGGGAAGAGAGTTCCACAATCGAGAAGTGTGAGAAAAGAAACTGTTGAAGTAGAAACGGCGGTTACATTGAATTGTTTCAACAGTAAAAGATGCCAATCTAGTAGTACGCTTAAATTCATGTAGTCGGGACACCAGGGAAAATAGCTCGTCAGAGCAGTTGCCATGAAATAATTTGTAGAAAAGACAAAGGGAAGCCACATCTCGTCTGTGAGAAAATGACTGGAGTTGAGATGCCAAATGTGGATAGGTGTAGGATAATTATTTTATCGGAAACTTTGGGAATAAAATGAACTGACTCAAGGGTTTAAAATAAATAATATATTTATTTTCTTTAGAGTGATGAGTAAGTCCTTTGGTATTCGGCGTAGCAAAAAGTTCGTTAACCAAGTGGATATTGATAACAGTCTGGAGAAAATTCTGTTTCGGTAGTTGACAATCAAACCAGGGTAGGAGTAGTAGTAATGTGAGAAATTAGGTCAAATGTCAATCTGCTGTTTCTTCTCTCGACTTTTGGGCATGACAAATTGTCTGGTAATTTCAAACAATTTTATTTATGTATTTGTGTGTATGTGTGTGTGTATTTTACGTTACCATTGTGGTAATGTTCATGCTATAA
Source organism: Acanthosepion pharaonis (assembly GCA_903632075.3). Taxonomy (NCBI): domain Eukaryota; kingdom Metazoa; phylum Mollusca; class Cephalopoda; order Sepiida; family Sepiidae; genus Acanthosepion; species Acanthosepion pharaonis. Next base: position 494,739 of record CAHIKZ030001409.1, read on the forward strand.
AAGGGAGAAGTTACTCCGTAATATCACAAGTCCTATCACGGTGGGAAGTTACACAAGTGTTGTCATCCCGATAATTCTTGGGCGAAAAAATTGAATTTCATGTCTTTTGGAAGGATGTCCGTATTTCCGACAGGAACAGTTTTTGTTGCATGCTGGGAATAATTTTATTATTATTATTATTATAATTATTATTATTATTTAATTCATTTTAAACGAAGTTTAAATTTTATTGTTTTATTTTTTATTTATAATTTTCAATTTTAATATTTTATTTATTTGTAACAATAATAATATCACTAAAGTGTTCCTGCAGTTTTCCTTTCCGTCTCCGAGGACGAGTAAATACCTTTTTCTAGGCATACACATTGCGTTTCATATGTGTAGATTACGTGGCAAGTGTTTATCTGTTAGACACTTAATCTTACACCGAGTTGAAGACTGGTTCTTTTGTTTCAATTCACTGTCTACGAAATAGTTAATTAAAACAAAAGAACCTGTCTTCAACACGGTGCAAGAAGACGTGTCAAATGGTAATGATAATATATAAAGAGTTCTTGGTCATGTTTTCCTCTGTATTAGGCTTGTCAGAGATTTCTCTGTTAGGTTGAATTGATTTTGAATATTGCCTTGATGTATAAACTGTATATCATCTGGGTATTTACCTTTGACTTCCCACTGACCAAGGTTGTAACACAAGGTTGGTTTGTTTTAACGTCGGGACCCGAGTGTCTTCACTTGGGCCACTGGTCTAAACTGGTCTCAGCTGGTCTTAGCTTGTGTAAGCTAGTCATAGCCGTTCATACCAGCGCTACGGAACAGATGTTACGGAACATTTCCGAGGATTCTGTCCATCAGCAGGAGAGAGAGGACAGCTACGTCATGGAACAGATACTACAAAAAGAGCATCTCCTCCGACGGGAAAACCTATCCTCTCAAAACTGAATCGTTTCTGATAAGCCCTTGGTGTCAAGGTAGAAACACTGTGGATTCTCCTCTTTGACCCTTCTGTTTCTGCTTGCAGAGGCTGGTTTTATGTTTGCTGAGTAGCCTTTACTCGGAAGGGTAATTTTAAAAAAAAATCATTTCACCCCAAGCAAGGCGATAATGCCATATAAGAGGATTGATATTCTATAGCAGTCCAGCATTCTTTTCTTTGTTTTAAGGTACAGTTTTCTTTGTTTCTAACGAAATTTTCTTGTTTCTTAATACTTTGTTTAGTTTTTTGGAAGGCATCTTCTGCTATTCCAACGCACCTTCGGGTTTCTGTATCACATTTTTCTTTCCATCATCTGTTATAACACTCTCCGGATAATTCAATTTTTCTACTTGATTTTGACGTTTGCAATTTATAGCTCGTATCTTGACCTATCCTTAATGCTAACGACCATACATTCAGTCTTCTTACAATTCCTGGTTAGTCCTTATTTCGGCGACTTTGCACTTTCTCACGTTAAATTATTTTCAAATGATACGCTGACATCTACATCGATTCCATGACAAACAAAAAGAAGAAGCCATCTACAAAATTCAAACCACAACGTTTTTGAAAATTCATTTCAATGTTGCAATGTTAACATTTTTTTTTTTATTATTTTTCAATAATTTCTAACCATCTTCTTATTGAAAGGCCATCCGGCGTTAGTTTACATAATTCCAGTAAATTTATATTTAAATTGGTTAAATAAATCTATGGAATTATGTTGATGATCTACAATTTTCACTGCTGCACACTGTCTTCCAGTGGAATAAACTCTTTAATTATGAAATGTGATGTAGTAATGTGAATTTTGAAAATATAAAACATTAAAATATGTATTAAAAAATTCAAAGTTTTAATTTTTTTTAATACGTATTTTAATTTAAAGTAAAACGGTTGGGTTTGTGAATAAAAAGAAATATTTGTTAATTTCAGTTAAAAATTTAAAAAAGATACTACTTGTTCTTACTTATTCTAAATAAAGATAATAATTGTTTAATATGCTAATAGATAAAAATTAACCCCATAAGATGTCAAATTCTTAGTTATTCTTTAAATAAAACTCAAAACAAATTAACGTGAGAAAGTGCAAGTTAGTCTGTACCTTCTTGCTTGTCCAAAAGTAACTGCAGTATTCTTTGTGCCTGCCATTAACACAGTGTCATTGGCGTATCTTATTTTCTTAAGATTGTGCCTTTCTATTTTTGTGTAATTGCTGAAAACATTTTCAATTCCTATGCGGACGGTTTGTCCTTAGTCAATGTTCTTGATTATTCTAATATATATTTCTGAACAAATGAAATTTTCCAAGCAGCTAAAATACACCTTGGTGTCGTAATTTTTCGAATGCTTTTTGCGTAGCCTATGAAACATAAGTACACATCTTTCTGCATCTGTATAGCTATTTTTGATAGACGGAGACCGCCCGAACGGAATGAGTTTTCCCGGCATACAGACATTTCTGAATCTCACTTGTGAGCTTATGCGATACTATTATCAAAACTGCCACCATAACACGCACATTTGGTTGGGATGCGTGTACCGGGTGCAGCCTTAACAGATTTTGTGTCATAATCGACACATTCGACTTCGTATATTTGTACCCCAATGTCATTTTGTTGTTTGCTACCCCCTCGCTCAATAATAATAATAATAATAATAATAATAATAATAATAATAACGGACTCACGACAAATTATACGATGGATGAGGATTTGGCCTGTGAGCTTTAGGTGCTTCATAGAGACATAGCAACACCTTAGCTTTTATTGAAGACTACAGGAAGAAATTTAAAAACTCCGTTTCCTTTTCCGTAGAAAATATTTGTAATCGTCAATCATTTTGATTGTGTCTACACATTGTTAGGCCGATGTTCGACGAGAAAAAAGTTGGTTGTCTCATTAGTGTGCTTGGATTAAACCGAGTGTTGTTGAGGTATAGCTAACTGCTTTCTTAATTAATGCCACTATTGCTTCATTCAAATAAACGTACACGAGCACGCTATGGTAGACATGGTGAAACAGATAGATAGATAGATAGATAGATAGATAGATAGATAGATAGATAGATAGATAGATAGATAGATAGATATGAAAATACACACACACACATACATAGATAGATAGATAGATAGATAGATAGATAGATAGATAGATAGATAGATAGATAGATAGATAGATAGACTTAGGAACAGAATGAGTTAGTTATCTAGCTAGATAGTTAATGAAAATAGATAATGTACAGACGGTTAGAGATAGATAGATAGATAGATAGATAGATAGATAGATAGATATGAAAATACACACACACAAACATACAGATAGATAGATAGATAGATAGATAGATAATGTAGAGACAGTTATAGTTAGATAATGTAGAGAAAGTGATAGATAGATAGATATGAAAATACACACACACACAGATAGATAGATAGATAGATAGATAGATAGATAGATAGATAGATAGATAGATAGATAGATAGATTAAGCTGAGTGAACAGAGTGAGAAAGTGAATGTATATATATGAGAAAAAAGGAAAACTATTCCTTTAGGCCTTTACGTAGGTAGAGGATCATGATAGCTCGCTAATAGCAAATCCAAGGTCTGTGGTGCAATGATTCAAATCGTAAACATGGAATTACTTCCATCAAAATCCATCCAGCCTTACCGGGCAAACGTATAAAAGATATAGAATGTCCATATTTCGTTTAGAAAATAGTTCAAGTGTAAATAGAAGAAAGATTATGTAATATACATTTGTTTGTGTAAATTCCATTGCATTCATTACTTGCTATCAACGAGTCTTTTTCTTTGTGACATAAATATATACACATGCCTGCATGTTATTTACGAAGATTGGCTTAGTATGGCAGAAGGTCATAATAATGGGACGCCTAACGTAGAGAATACACTAAAATTTCTAGGGTACATAATGTGAAAATGTTGCTTGGAAAATTTGATACTCACAGGACAGATTGAAGGCACAAAGGACAGAGGAAAAATAACGCAAGTTTGAGTAAATGGACAGCGGAACAAGTTTTCAGAGAGATAAGAAAAGGACACCATTTATTAAGAGCTACAAAGGTTAGGAAATCGTGGAAAACAATTATCGCCTACATCTTGAAGCGACATGGCACATGGAAGAAGAAGAAGAAGAAGAAGAAGAAGAAGAAAAGAAGAAGAAGAAGAAGAAGAACACGATGAATACACTTCGTTACTAAGGTTACCTTTGTGAGCAGCGAGTTCTATGTCCTTTGATCCATTATACTGATAATCTAGAGCTTTCCCTGATGTCCGCAGTTACTGTTGTTATCTTTTCTTGTTGGTGACTCTGTGCCTGTACACTAAGAACTTTGACGTATGCTCGATGATGAAGTTAATAATGTTGACATGTGTGCATAACTTGCTACTTTCTCTTTCACTATTGAGAAGCGTAGCTACAGCTTCTCTGTCCGAACCACAAGCTCTAAGCTATAACTAGTCAAAAGTTTCTTTTAACACCGTGACTTTTTGCCAGTAGACTAATGAACATATTCGCTATCTTAGTGCTATTGCTTGCGCAAGTTATTCATAGTAAGTTAATTCCTTACAGAACGCCCTAAGATTGTGTCCTTTTCCTCGACTATAAGTTCAAAATTAAGGAAAACAGTGATAAAATAGGTTAGGTCTATGCTTATCTTAGTTGTTAATAATAATAATAATAATAATAATAATAATAGATAGATAGATAGATAGATAGATAGATAGATAGATAGATAGATAGATAGATAGATAGATAGGGAGAGATAGAAAGAGGAAGAAGGTACGGAGGGAAAGAGAGAGAAAAGGTACGGAGTAGAGAGGGAAATAGAGAGAGAGAGAGAGAGAGAGAGAGACGATAAGGAGGGAGATAGCGAGAGAAGATACGGGGAGAGAGAGAGAGAGAGAGAGGGAGAGAGTTTGAGATCTGTATTTTAATTCTGTATCTTACTTAGCTTGTCAACACTTTTACGAGGCTCTCACGAAAACCTTTCGGTTGAATGTCCGCCTTGTGGCCGTCAACACGCTAGCCTCACAAGCCGTTAACAGTCAGTTCATTCCATTTTCGTGTGGGCATCAAAAAGACGTCACTTTGTTCCAATTTAATCACAGCGAGAAATTTCATTTCGTGGATATCGCAGGTTTTATGATGCATTTTTTCTCTCACTTTTAAGAATGGTATTAAAAAAAAAACTTTGTAAAAATGACATTCAAATAGAACTACGTTTTACTAACTAGACTGTACTCTTGTGAATGACTACCAAATAAAGAATAGGTTTTCTTGTGATTTGTGTGTGTGTGTGTGTGTAGAAGCCCAATATTAGAACCATTGAACTTCTCACTGTCTGTCCTCGGCTCAAACCGCCATAAAGCAACTGCTATAACTGCTACTATTACTTGCGTACAGTGACGGTGACAGCATCAGACACTTACACTCAGCTGCTGGGAAGCGTATGTTATGTAGGTACAGAAAAGAAGCAAAAATGTGTTTATTTTCCTCTTTAAACCTGTGAGTGTGGTGGATCTTTACACCACGAGGCTGCTTGAACACGGTTGTAACAATCAAGCAATAGCTACAGGTTTCACTCATTTCTTTAAAAAATCTGACAAGAGGTTATTAAATTTTGGAGAGAACCTAAGTGAGGAACGAAGTCACGGTCATTGATTTTGTCCAAGAAAGCATCTTTCCTTTTTTTTTTTTTTTTTTTAACTGTTGCGCTATCGACGACGCTTAGAAAGTTGGATTTATTCGCAGTTTTTTTTTTCTTGTTTCTTTTTAAATCTTTTTATAAGGTTACCAGTTCACAAATTTGGAGGGAATACGAACGGAGAAAGAACTGGATTGTTAGACCAAGACGCTAACTCATGCGCGCAAGTCAGTTTTCTACCAGTCAGTAGGTGGGGATTTTATACCAAGAACCAAGGATATCCTGGATTTTACAAGTACAAGATTGACTGCTGAAAGAGAAAAGTGCTAAATTGCCTCTCGAGATCCTACACATGATTTATTTCCAATCGGCAAAAAGAAGTTTATGCCACGGCAATAATAAAAAAAGAAAAGTATACTTAAAAAGTCGTATTGAAGAATTTCTGAGTTCTTTTTTTTTCACGTTTGGCTTTTTGAAATCATAACGAACAGTTTATTTTTTAATTTCATTAAACAACCAAATTTAAATAAGTCCAAGTTCAAATTACAACTTCTGTTGCTTGAAAAAATTTAAATATACCACAAAATAAAAATGACAAAATTAAATTAGCATCTTCTTTTGCGAGTTGAAGCTCATTGACCAGGCGCTTTCTTAGCTAAACTCACAAATAAAAGCAGTAATATTGGTAAAAAAGAAAACAATATCTCAGCTTTTTCAAAGTTTTTTTCTTTAAGTTTTCCATTTATTTCTTTCAATCAACTTCATGAAGTGTCATCTGAAGTCATGCCAGTTTTAGGAGGATGGAACTTCGACTGTTCATCGGTTGATATACCGTCTTTATATAATTACCTATAGTTTTGCCTTTGCAGCTTCATAGTACTAAACTAAGCCTCACCAAGTTAACGTTCACTTTCCCATTCACTTTTTTTTGTATTTAGGTTGAATCAGATCGATCCATCAAGAACAAGTTCTGATTGTTTTTTAATGACATAAGTTGAACTTGATTTATTTTTCCGAGTAAGGAGACTCACTGACCAACTCTTGCATAGGAACCGTTAGTTCTGGCTACCACTGAAGCGTAACTCACTTATACAGCTAGTAGTAGTTATAGTGTTACCGTTTTAACAGCAACAACAAGCAGTAGCCGTGCAAGGAAAAAAATAAATAAATAAAAGAAGAGAATAGAAACGAACGAAAGCAAGGTGGTTGTTTCATTGCTGTTCTACGAACAGTCAATATAAGACGTGTGGGTTATCTCCCTTGGCTAACCGCTCTCCTGTACCATGTTTTCACTGAGTGATGTTGTAACGTGGACGCACAAGATGGCAGCCGCTTCGGGGATCTTACCAACTTATCAGCGTTATATTAATGGAGTTCCCATACCAAACACGAGGCGGATTCTCCGATTCAGGGAGAAATATATCGTCCTATTAGTTTTTGCCATCTTTGTGACGGTTTGTTTTGGTGGATTTTTCTTTCTGCCCGAATTGCGCGACCGTGTCAAAGTGGATACATTAACGAAGGGAGCACACCGTATCTTTATGCCCGAGCCTCTGGGTAATTCGTTCGACAGCGGACCCGGGCATCATAATCATCATGCTCGTAATTTTGGAAATAAGGCAAGTGGCGAAAAATCGACCAGGAATGCCGAACAAAGTCTTAACGATCTCGGAAAGAGATTGAACATTAGTATAGAGACGGCCGAAGGCCTGAAGAAGTTGATTAACGAAGATAAAAACAAGAGGCAAAATGCAAAGTTAAAGAAGAAAGAAGAAGAGGATCGTATTGCCCGGGAGAATGTGGCTATCAATCACATGGGGCTTGGAGTTCAGGGTGGAGAACCCGATGATCCAATTACGAAAATACGAAGGGAAAAAGTTAAAGAGGTAAGTAAATGAATATTATTTGTTTGTCATGTAACACGAGTGAAGACGGTAATAAACTTACCAAAAAAGAAAAAAGAAAAAAAAAAGGTGTTTTCTTCCTTTTTGAATAATTTCTTAAAAAAAAAAAGTTAAAAAAAAGAATCATTTCGGGTTTCCCCAACCCAGATACTAAAAACAAAGAATATTTTTCGTGTCTCAAATATCTACAAAGAAAGAATGAAAACAGAAAATAAAATGTTAAAAATAGATTTGAATAAGAAAAAGTATATTTGTCAAATTGTTTTTTGTTTTTTTTTTTTTTTTTTTTTACAAGTGCCGAATATCAATACTTTGTGAATGAAAAATAAAACTTATTATTTACTAAGTAAGTAAATAAAGGAAATGCTAGTTTCGTTAAAAGGCGCATCTTGTGTCTGGTGATTTGTTGACATTTCGGGTCCAAGATGAAGTATCCGTGTTAATTATATTTAATTTTGAAAATAAACAGTCAGGTTGTCGGTTCTGTGAACTCTCTTCTTTGTAAATATTTTTTTTTCTAAAGTCAAAAAGAATGTATATGGTTGTAAATGGAAAAAAAGAATGGTTCAATATACGTTTTTTAAACTTTTTTCTTTTTTTATGTTCAAGAAATAAAATTTTCACCTTGCACGAAGATATTCATGAAACATTTTTTTTTATTATTGGGGAGGGGCGTATTAATGTTTCGGACTCCTCCTAATTTTAAATGAATGGTCACCAAATTGTCCTCATGATAAAATTCCGCGTTAAACAAATTTAAAAAAAAAAAATGAAATTAAAGAAAAAATAAAGGAAGTGATTTAGTCATAAGAATACAATATGGACCAAATTTTCGAGAATAATTTTTTTTTTTTTTAAATTGCTTAAAAATAAAATAAATTTAACACCAAAACAGGAGCAACATAAATTTTTTGCGATTTACATGAAAAAAAAAGTAAAACAGTACTTTACTTACAATTGGCAAGAAAGAACAGAACATTATTTAAATATTTTTTAAAAACTTTTTCCATTAACTAACTCGAAAGATTAAAAAGTAAAAAACTGTATTTGTTTTTTAAAACTTTTTTTTTTTTTTTAAAGAATTCGACTTATTGTTAAAGTTTGCTAACTTTGAAAACTTTTATTAAGCAAAATAGTGCTAAAAAATCACAGCAAAAATCATTTTGTTTTCTTTTTTATGAAAATTTCGATTTTTATTTGCTTGATTTTATTGGAAAAACATTAAAACTCCCAAAAACTGGTATTTCGAAATGATAAAGTAAAACTAAGTTTATTATTATTATTCTATCTACATCTCGACGTATTTTTCCCCAGTTTTCGTCATGCTTTTTTACATATAGGCATCAGGAAATTTTATTTTTTTTTTTTTTTTGCAATGAAGAAAAACGTGAACCACAGCTTGTATTTACAACGAACTTATTGGAATAGTTTTTTTAAAAAAAAAATAGCAGAAACTAAGTTTTCAGCTTTCATGATTAAAATAATAAAAAAAAAAAATAACATACTTCCACCACTCAGAAAAATAAATCCATTATGTTATTCAACTAAGTTTAGTTTGCCAGATTTCGTTGCCATGACTAACGATTTTAAATTGTTTTCAATTTTTGCTTCAAAAAAGTTCAACTATTTTTTTATTTATTTATTTATTTTTTTTTTTGCAGTAACTTTCCAAGTTTTAAAGATAATGGCTATTAATTAAACTCATTTTAATTGATAAAATCTGTTTAATTTAGTTTAATATTGATTGACATTATAGCGGTCTTTTTCTTAAGATACATTCATTCAGCTCCTCATTAAAAAAAACCTGTCTGTGGCGATCATAATATATATTTTTATTCAATAACGTTTACGTTTTTTAATTGTATGAATAAGTTTTCTTAAATCTTATTCTTAATTTCCTTGATAATCTTGTCATTGGGAGTTTTGCTTGTTGATGAATTTACCTATTTCAAATAAAAAAAAAAATACATTGTCATTTCGACTTCTAACTAAATTTCGCGCTCAACTTGTGAATAATTCATACCTGCAGACTTTTTTCTTCCTTTAATGATCATCGACTTAATAAAAACTAAAAAGTAAAAACCGATATTGTATTTATTTTCATCCCTTTACCGACCTCATAAGATAAAGAAAAAAAAAAATGATATAAAAAAACAAAACTCATTATCCACGTTTTGTTTCTCTTCGAAAGAACTGAATTTCGCTCTTTTAAAAGTGTATCTGTTTTTCATAAACATTAAGTTTTGGTGTAGAAATCGAAACTGTTGATAAAGTAGTAAATAAATTAATAAGGCGTTAGAATTTATGTCAAAACAAAAGATTTTAAAACTGATTGGCGTGCAGCCAGAAAAAGGGAAGCATTTGCGTTAAACCAGGAAACAAAAAAAAAGATGACAGATGGCGTTCTTTAAAAATAATAATAATAAAAATGATAATGCATCAGTAAAACAATGAGGTTTGGTATCTTAACTTGTTTCTTACTGTCTTTCCCATTCATTGTAAATATTTACGCCTTTCCAAGCAGTAATTCGGGAGTGGTTCGTAAACAAAATCAGATGTAAGTTAAAAAACTAAAAGCCTATCTAACTAAATTTGTATTAAGCATAAATGCAAAAAAAAAAAAATAAATAAATAATTAAAATTTCAAGACAATGGAAACTTTTTTTTATTACTTGGAGTGGGTGTTGGTCTGTTGGATATTCATTTTTTATTCATCTGATCAGTTTTTTAAAAAAGTATTGTGTAGGTAAACACAACATTCAAAGATGTTCCAGTTCCTGTTTGACTTTTTTTTTCTTTTTTTTTTTTTTTTTTCATAGGAAAGGCCATTGAAGTACAGTTCTTTTGTGTTTTTTTAAAAACCTGCACTTAAAATTTAAAAAATGCCATGTTGAATTTTTAAAGAAAATGTAATTGTTCAACATGAGAATCTTAATATCCTTAGAGAAATTGGACGATTTTACTTTTTTACTTCTTAAATATTTTTTCTTGCTGATATTGTTAGTTTACTTTAGTGTTCGGAGATGTTGATTTGTTTTTTTTTTTTTTTTTTTTTTTAAGAAACGAACTCTGTCCATTTTATCTACCTTCTTAACCTGTTTTAAGCCATATATATATATATATATATATATATATATATATATATATATATATATATTTTCCCTCTTTAAATGCCCGGCGGAACAACTATTCTTGTGGAAGGGGAAATGTTGATTTCCTTCAAAGGACAAAACCTCTTCCTCATTGCTTGTAACTTCCAAGCACATGTCGCTTATGCCATGCTCTGCCTGTTGTAATCTATTATTAGAGAGTTTTACGATTTAAGCGCCCCGGAAGCACTGATTCTGTAAAAAGTAAATCTATTGAGAAGGTTGATCATCCTTTAAAAAAATCACAACATTCTTACATTATTTTTTATTTATTTTTTAATCTGTATGCTCTCCAGGTGGGGTGTGGGTGTAATGCAGATAGCAGGGTCAGCGTTGACAACCATTGTTAAGCTAAATTTCTTTTTTCTTTCTAATTTTAAATGAACAACGAATCATTACGTGAGGAGACAAGTTCTATTTTAATTTTTCAACAATGCAGCACTAAATGCTAATTCGTGTTTTTTTTTTTTTTTTTTAATGTGAATCGAAAGATTTTTGGGGTAATCTTTCCAAAGCATTTTTGTGCAATAAACTTTAAAAGCCACAGCCTTAAACTAATTCACTTATTTAAATAGATTTTTGTTACTTTGTATCAGTGAAAAGATAAAAACATCATCATTTTTTTTTTTTTTTTTTTTTTTTGGAGCCTTATCATAAATAAAAATTGTTTTTCGTAACTACATTTTTGTTTCTGTCTAACTTTATTGTTTCGACTTAGACGCATGAGTCATCGAATTTAACTACAGCACCACGCCTGCTTTGGTGTGTGTGAGAGTTTGTATGGAACTTTAACCAATCGTGTAAAAAGCATGACTAGGGAATAAATAAGTCGAGGTAAGCAACTACTAAAGTCTAAACCCAATTTATAACCGTGACTGTTAATAGTACACGTGTATATCACTGATTGGTATTTGTACTTAGTATGTGTAAGAGAGAAAAAACAAGTATATAGCTCATCTAGTAGCTTCTGCTCAGTTGTTAATTTCCTTGATCAATCCTAAGAATTTGGAATATGAAGATAATTTTCTTGCATATGATTCTCTTATCAATGGAAAAATCAATACTAAATTTAGGTTTCTCATGATTCCACACTCAAGAGGTAAAAATGTTTTGAATAACAGTTGCGGGTTCGTGTCGAAGTGGTCGTAAGATCTTCATTTGGGATTTCCGATTTTTACTATGTGTATTTTTTTTAGTCGGGTTAGTTGTTATGGTTCATTCTGGTCAGTATGGACGACTACTTGGGAATACCAGATGCTGTAAGTTTGGATGTGCAGGTGGTGTAAATAGATAACGGCTGGGAATTGAAAATCTGTGCGCCGAGTTCCAATTCCAGTCGGGTTCGTTATATTTACTTGCGCACATACACAGTTGGGGATGGTCGTATGAATCCACCTATTCTTACCCCTAGCTGTGGGTTAATTAGTAGAATTTGTATCAGTAAATAACTATCCCCCTCCCGCCAAAAGTTTTTAGAATCTAAAAACTATTTTCTGGTTGTCCAAACGGTTGATAAACTGTAAAAAAAAAAAAAAAAAAAATCGATCGATCAATATAGCTCATCATTTTGGTAGTGAAGTTGACTTTCTGAAAGGATTAATAATGGTAGCGATTTTAAATATTTTTCATTCCATACAAAATATTTAGGGGTCAGTCGTATCATTATCAAATCCACATGGATATTAAAACGAGTATATCTTCATTGCTTACCGTACGATGCTTATTTGAAGTTTCATGCATTAACGGTCTGACACACACACACACACACACACACACACACACACACAGTCAGTGGCATGTGTTACTTTCTGCTTGTAGTTCTTTTCAGCTTAGCATCTTGTTTTCATTCTGTCTTATGTCTACTTGTAAAATTTCACATATCACTCCTGCTTCCTTGGGCTTTATGCATATGTTTTGTTTTTTGGCACATCTGTTTTTAGCCATTTTTTTTTTCCTACAAAGAACTTTATTGTAGTTTTCTTGTGACATAATTCCGCCAGGGAATACTAGGTGACGTAAGCGTGGGTGTGCGGGTGGTATAATGGAGAGTCTAAATTCCAGTCGGGTTCATATTCACTTACGCGCAAATATTCTCGGGAAAAGTATGAGGCCACCTCTTCTCCCCAGCTATGGGTTAATTAGGAGTTGTCGCTAAATCATTATCTCCAAAAAGAATAAGTTGCAAAAAGTTGATTAAGCAAAGCTGTTAAAAAAAAAATCCAGGAGTTCTTGTGTACGTTTGTTTGGAGTAGCAAAGGAAGCGGTTTCAGTTCCGCTAGCAACTGACTCGAGCAACATCTAAGGATTTAAACTCCCACCTGTACGGAACAATATGAATTAAATAGTTCTCATCGATTCCTGGTTTTTTTTGTTTTTTTTTTTATCATTTCACCCCAAGCAAGACAATAAAGCCGCTAAGGCGCAGTCAGTTACAAAGTGTGAAAGAATATAAGAAAATGAGAAACCGCATTAAGAAACGAGAACAATAAAAGAGCGATAATAATATAGCGATTGGCATTGCATTTAAATAAATTACACTTAGATTCAGGTTTAAACAAAAGAAAAAGGCTAAATGACTACAGATGAGTGCCTCAGAGTTGTATAAACAAAACCAAATTTCATGAATCACTCTTAGTCTTATTCCTCAGTTCAACTGTCGATCCTTGCGTTGAAAGGTTTTAGTTGTGTGTGGTGGTGGCTTGTGAAGAATAAAGATTTTTGAAGAAACTTTTCGATGTGCATATCGACCTTGGATGATCATTTCACAATTCTTTATATGCCATCATTGGTTATTGCAATTCATTTACATTACAAAGATATGTATTTCAGTGTTTAGAAAACTAATTTCCTTGTTTGTTTTTTTTGTTTTTGTTTTTTTTCGTCTTATCTGTAGTCTTTCCTCTTCTATAGGCCTTAATAAACTCTTAAATGAAACTTGCTATAAAATTTTTTAACCGTGGTGTATTTGAGGTAACTCTAATTCCCCAATCGCATTATTGAGAAGAAACCTTCTTAATCTTATTTTATTGCCGTAACTATAAGAGGCCTGTGTGAAGTATTCGTTGTTAGTGACAACTTATCAACATAGCTTTACGGCATACATTGAGGTAGAAATTTGGTCCCTCTGAAAGACACTTCTAAAAACAGCTGTCAACAGCTCAGTGTTTGTTTGAACACTCTTCTTGTACTTGTAGTTAGCAATATTAATAAGTATATACTTTCAAAAAATATCTTTCTTTATATTGGAAGATTGTTAGGGCTTTTGGTGTGATATTTGACTAAAAAAATAATCTTTTATGAGAACATGTATGAAGTTGTCGTCATCAGTCGGTTTATTAATGCAGTTAGTAAAATCATTTATGACCAACGGATGTTAGTTCTTAACATCTAACGTTGAATTTTAAGACGTTGTCTTTTGTGAATGTTTTGAATTATTCGCCGTGGTCAGTTTTTATTCTTGGAGAAATCATAGAAATTCCCAAAATCTACCTGTTCTCTTTGCGAAGAGATACAGGCACTCTCATACGTCTATTAGCAGTTAGCCAAGCTGTTGTATTTCAATTTCATCATTAAAAAAAACACACACACAAAAAAAGAAAAAAAATTACAGGACCTCACTTATTAAAGAATTGACCAAATTCTTAAATTTGGCGTTTTCGAAGTATGACTAAAAATGTCATAAAAATCAACATTTTTTTTTTTTTTTTTTTTTGATAGTTTTAGACAGATTGGGTAACAAAAATAAAACTGATTTGGTAGAACATTTGAAAACAAATTAGGCAAGATGTTTGAATTGCTTTTTTTTGAGTAGTTACATTTGCAATAAGTACAGTTGAATTTATTTACATTTACAACTATACAAACGTACTGGCTAAGTTACTTGATCAAGTTTTTATCAACAAAGCAAAGGAAATAATGATATCTCGTGTGTTTATATATATATATATATAATCTAGGGAGAGAAAGACTGACTTTGAAGGTTGATTAAGTCGGACTAATATTTTAGTTTTAGAATAGAGGATAATCTAATTTTCGTTGAAAAGAAACTGGTTATAAACTTGATTTCTGGAAGCTACATTTCTCCTGCACCATTTAAGATCATAAACAAATGATAAATACTGTCGACAAATCACAACATTTAAGTACAACCACGTGACGCTTCGATTTCATTTTTTTGTTTTTTTTTTTTTTTTACTATAACAAAGTCTCTTTGTTCTTAAGAGAAAAATGTCTTCATCGTCAGTTTTTGGGTTTCGTAAATCATGTTATATATATCTTATCTTTTTAAACTGTCAATGTAAATATAGCAATTTGTCTCTATTGATTGACTGACCGCTTTGTGAAAGGGGAATAGCCATTTTACGTCTTTAAATATGAAATCCCATCTTTCAGTGGGTGGCGTTTATATCTGCTTCTGTAACTCTAATTCTGTTCTTAATATTGAAGTTAAAAAGTTCTGAGTAACATTATTAGAAAGACGATGACGGAAACTAAATGACCTATCTTCAAAGGAACCACGTCTCTCTCCCTTTTCATACACATTCCCAGACATGAAATAATTTTAATTTATCAAATAGTTGTTAGCACTACCCACCCACCAGTGAAATAATTTGAACATTCAATTAACTTGATACCCTCTTCATTTTTTTTTCTCAATAAATTTCTTTGATACTATTACAAATGAAAATATTGATAACAGCACGTCTAATTACATATGATGGATTTTACAAGAATGTAAATATGCTGGTATATCGGAATTGTTTCACTTTCTGAAGTCTTCCTAATCATTTTCAGTTTCTTTATTCAAATTTTGACTTCACCAGTTATTTATTTATTTTAAATCAACCGCTTCACCCCCAAACTCTTTATTCTACAGCTCCGGGACATCGCATATTTTACCTTTGCAAGACTAGAGGCACGGTGGAGTAATAATGGATAGCGGCTCGGATTAAGGAATCGGAGAGCCGAGTTCAAATTCCAGTCGGATCCATTACATTCACTTACCTTGTAAAAGGTATGAATCCTCTTCTCCCCAAGCTATGGGTAAAATAGCAGGACAGACTGAGTTCTATAGCCTTGGATGGAGAAGGAAAAACTCTGAATTCAAAACCGGCCTCGGTTCCGATGGGGCTCCCTTATCTTTAGTTAACCTACTTACGGAGTCCCGCTTCTTAACATTATCCTCTTTCTTTCCTTTCATTTCAAAGAGAACGGTTTTTTTTTTGTTTTTTTTTATCGGCCCGGTTTGAAGGTTGTTTACTTTATAAAACTTCAATCATACGATTATCAGTCAGGCAACGAATATCGATCGATCAGCAAACATTTTTTTTCTTTAAATTTTACAAGCTATTGCGCTTATTTCAGCAAATATTGAGGAATAGAATTAATAAGTTTCCATTTTTCGATCCCAGATCCGAACGTCCGTACTAGCGTATTTAGTTTCGAGAGATTTCACGTTTTTATCAGTTGAGCCATATTATAGCCGAAAGGGTGTGGCGGTAAAAAATTGGCTGTCATGGTTTTTGTAATTAAATAAACATGTCGCTATGCTCAAGGATTATTGTGTGCTTAGGTTGAAACTGGAAGAGATTTTAATGATTATTTATTATTAAAAAAAATAGTTTTAGTCAATTAAATCAATATTTGTTTGGAAGAAAAACGTATCAATGGGGATAACCGTTTAATTACAGATTTAAAGAGATAAGTTACTTGCTTTTTTGTCATTAGAATCCTAACTATTTGTTAAGTTGCTAGCTTAAGTCTGACACAAGTTCGGCATCCATTGTAGATCGAACTCTCTATCTCTGACTCGTCTATTTCTGAAACCAACTTGTCCGTTGTGTAACGGTTAGAAAGCTTAGATTAATTACGACTGAGTAGTGAGTTCGATCCATACTGGGTTCTATATGCTCTCGACCTTGTGCCACAATTAAACCATGCTTACTATATCGCCTTACTTGTGCGCAGTTGTCAAAAGTCATTCGGTTTTTATAAGTATGCAAATATATTTCTTGTATTTCGAAAGTGACAATGGCTACGTCTACTCGAAAACGAGTGGCTTCCTTATCAATTGAGCCAAGTCTCCGCTTGAATTTGAATATTTTTTTTTTTTTTTTACTTAAACCGAACGTAGTCTGTCACCATACTAAAATAATGTCACACCCTGTGTTGCTTGAACTCGCTTCACTAGCAATGGATTGCGAGCTAGCTTAGCGCCTCTTCGATTAGTAGCAACAATTCTTTGTGACAGCTGTCGCCAGACGGCAAGATCTATTCTCTATATTTTTTGTACTTTAAATGTCGCGCTAGTTCGCACATACAAAAACACTGACCTACTGTTTTGTTTATAAATAGTTTATTGGACAGTATTAAAAAAACAAAATAAAACTTGCATTTATGTTCATCAGAACAATGTTCTACTTTTTTTCTTTATCTATTTTTGCATAACATCACTTTTTATTTTATGGATTATTTCAATTTAGTAAATGCTCTTCCGAAGAATGTTTTGTCTAATTTGATTCACTATCGTAAACTCTGACCTTTTTGACAAGTAAAACATGTGGCAAAATTTGGATAGTTTCATTTTCGTTTCTCGCTTTCTTCTCGTTTTGCCGCTCAATCGGCATTTAATTTTCTTTTTTAAATAATAAACCTAGTTTTCAAAACCCCTTTTTCAATAAGTCTTATTACTGTTTTCTAAGTACAAAATAAAAATAACCCACCCATATAAGAATTTCAAGCTTTGGAAACCCGGTAAAAACAAACATGATCTTTCTCGCTTACAAACGTTGTTAAAAAAAAAAAAAAACCAAAAAAAAAACCCGTGTTCCAACTGGAAAAACTTGCCTAAAAGTATCCAGAAATAGTGTTTAATTTTCAATTAAGAGTAAGACGCTTCTCCTTTTTAGACAACTGTTTCTGGTTTTAAACTCTGCCTGAAAATTTATTCTATTCGCATTGTTTGGCGCATCACGTTAAAATCTCCAATATCATTTTTTACAGTCATAAAAACAGCTGTCAAAAATTATTTACGCTTTATTGATTAGAGACTTCCCGTTTATATGCTTTCGTATAATAAAGTGTCATCGCCGTAGGTGGATTCGAACCCTTGGTGACCTTGTCTTGGTTTTAGTGTTTCTCTCTTGCTAAGAGAAATGTGATTATTGTTTGCCAAATTTATATAATTATCGGTGATATGAAAACGTCTTTAAGCATTTTCGTATTTCTATACCACAGAAAATTGTATAAATTCACTTGGTAAAAAAAAGAGGTCAAGTGTTAGCTAGGTACCTCCACTTTTTCGCTAAAAAAAAAAACAAAACACCATATAACATGATGAAAAAAGTTTTATCGTCGAGATGTTTTAAGAGGAAAGACCAATGTGTGTGTGTGTATATATATATATATATATATATATATATATATATATATATATATATACACACCTTTTTCAATCCTTTCTAGTACGTTCGAAATTTTTTTTTCCGATGAGTAATGAATTTTTACAAGAATTTTCATTTCTTTTTTTCCTCTTTAAATTTTTATTGTAATAATTTATATGTAAATCTTATAAAATTCTGCATTACTTACATCTGCTTAGGTAAAAACTATATTTACTAATAACAAATTGGAAAGCTTAATACAAATTTTGTACCAAGATTTTTTAAATAATTTAAAAATTTTTTAAGTAAAATATGTCCCCTTTTTGAAAGTGTGGTCGACCATACACAGCATTCTGAAAATAAGCGATGACTATAGTAAATTTCTAAAATTAGATTACAGAGGATATTTTTCAAGATTTTTACAATTACTGAGTACTTAAAAATTATATAAAAAGGCGCTGTTTTACACTTGTCTCTGTAGGACAATTATTGTGTAATCACCTGTCATCGTAAAACATGGCGATGTCGGTTAAAAGCACAGCTACTGTTTTGTTTTAAAAATACATTTCTGTGTTATTTTAAACTTAGTAATTTTCTTTTTCAAATCAGATTAATTATACTTTAAATCGGCTAATATTCCTCAGATAAAGTTTCAGAAAAGTATTTTATTTTTGGAGCATTTTTAATTCAGAGAATTACATTGTGATGAAAGATGACAAAAAAGAGCTAAGCTTTAAAAAAAAAAAATCAAAAAAATCTATTCCAATCAGTATAATTTCTGTTTGAAATACTCCAGCCAGAGTATTTTGCTTACTGGAAAAAGTAAATTTAATCCTTTAGCTTTCAATTAAAATGAAAGCTTCAAGAAAGCTTTTATTTATAAAAAAAATATTTTTTAAACTTTAGGTATCACGAATTAGTGGAGATACCTGTATATACGTTAACAAGAAGTGTACAAAAAACAAAACTGATATTAAAACAAGCAAACTATTTGTTTGTGGTCAGTCTAGTGTTTGCAAGTTCGATCATTGTGGCTTCATCAGTGGAAGTCACCGTTTTGGATTTTTCATTTATTTGTACATACGGTATTGCATCGGCCTTGGGCAGAAAAGTCCTTCATGAGTTTGCGAATTCTTAATGATGTAAAGATAGCTGATTTAATTCATTATGATTCACTTTTCTTATTTTTATATTTGTTTACTTGGCTCCATTTTCAATCAGATTGCTACTGTTTAGACAATTGAAAAAAAGCACATGTCTGCAACTACATACTTGTAAAATTTGCATTATTCACTTGCTATAAATAGCCACAATACGTCACGCAAAAGATAGGAGTTGATTGGTTATTGACGAGTTTGTAGTGTTGTCTCATATAATTGTGTGGACTTTTTTTTTTTAAATTGTTAGGATGATAAATTGAGAGACTCAAAGAAACCTGTAGCAACGTAATTTTTGCTCGCGTCTTGATCTTTATTTCTTTCAGTCTGTATATATTGTCCAATTTGTGCTTATTTTACAAATAGTTTCTCCACTGCTATACTATTACTTTCGTAGGAAAATGATCTTTTTTCGGTTTTGTTTACTTGCCTTGTTCCCATTGTATACTTCATATTTAATTTCAAAATTGACAAAAAATAAAAAAAATTAAAAAGGCCATTTCCTTATAAAAGCATCTTAGAACTTTAATATTGTATTTTCTACTTCAATTTTATGGACAAAAGACTTTAAAAAAAAAAAAAAAAGCTCTAATCAAAAACTTTACAGCGTTCCGAAATTGAACATACCTAAGCGGCGAGCCGGGGTGGGGGTGCTTTGCATGTTTCTTAAGAAATGGTTGTCTATACTGACTTAATTCCCCCGACCCGCTAGGGTTACACGAAACAAATTTATCAATTCGTCGCTAATGAGTGGTGGTGTTATTGTGTTTGTGTTTTTTTTTTTTTTTTTTTGTGACAATTTACAGTGTTCACATACGTATTTATGTACTATATTATATCGTAATTACTAAATAGTACGCTATCACATCTCGATATGTTTTGGACTCGTTATACTTGTTATTCAGAAATTGATCTTACAGATGATGAGCATATTAATTAGTCCCACTGTAGATGCCCAATACGGTAACATTTTGTAATTGCCTTTCGTACCCACGAAAGGCCATTTATTCTTTTCACATCGTTATTATTATTTATTACACTACACTTCTAACTTCTTCAGCAATGTTTATTGTTCTTAAAAAGCAATGATTAGAATTTGAATAAAACCCAAACATATGAAAGTGGATTTGTAAATTTTCTTTATTTTTGATAATTGACAAAGATATTAAACATTTTATTAAATTGCTTATTTACAAGATTATAAAATTTTCTTGTTTACAAACAAATTATGAATTAAAAAAAAATATGTTCATATTTATTTTTTTATCGAATAATAAATATTTCATTAGTGGGTTCACAAATTTTTATCTTGTAAATAAAGTAATTCTTGTAAATAAGCAATCGAAGAAATGTGCAGTGAGGTGTAATGGATAATGGCTCAGAATGAGAAATTAATGAGCCATGTTCGAATTTCAGTCGGGTTCGTTACATTCACTTATGCGCAAATACCCTTGGGAAAGGTATGAATCCATCTCTACTCCCTCCTGCTATGGGTTGAATAGCAGGACAGACTGTATCTTACAGCCTTGGTTGACAACCAGTCTATAGCAGTAAGAAATAGCAATCCATTGCGAGAAAACTTTGTGCCTAGTCAGTCATGAATCAAAAAAGACTTGATCGCCCGAGCGTGTATCACGTATAGCACTTAACTGACTGGATAAGTAAATGGTTTATCTTTGTCAATTCTCAAGAATAAAGAAAATGTATGAATCCACTTTGATATGTTTGGATTTTATTAAAATTCTAATAATTGCTTTCTAAAACACGAAAATTGCTGAGGGAGTCAAGTCTATACAATAATGGCGGTATCAATAGAATAATTGACCTTTTTGAAACAACTTTTTTCCGGGCACAAAGGTTAAAAGTTGCCCCCTCCCCCGCCAAATCATTATAGAATAATTTGTCTTTTTCCCTATAAATCTGAAGTTGAATCTTATTAATGGCTTTCTAAATGCTGGTTTTGCGAAAATGGGAAGCTTAAAACGTAACGTCTTAGTTATATATATATATATATATATATATTGCAAGGATTATGAAAATAGGCGACGTCTTAAAATATCTCTTATGAGATTTTTAAATTGCAAATTTGTTTTCGGATATATTCATGTTGTACGTGACTTAACGTGTCTACCATGTATTTATTGTAATATAATTACTGTGGCACAAGGCTGAAGAGGAAGCGGTTATTATCTCTGACTATCTTAAACCTAGCTAATCTGAATCGCGACCTATTCATTCATTATAATTTACTCATTCACTACAAGAACTCATCTATCACCATTCAATCTAACACATACCACAATGCCGCATATTCACAGGGATCCGACTAAAAATCGATGACATAAAAATTTGATAATATATCTTACTTCTTTTTACAAAAATATATAACATGAAATGAAAGGATGAAGCCAATAAGGAAATTAAAATTAAACCAAAACAAAACTGTTAGTAAGAACCGGTCCACCTTTTATAGAAAAAAATAAGATCGACCGCTCGCTAAAAGGAATGAATTAACACGTGTTCATCAATGGTAATATTTCCATGTTGCTCTTTCACATGTCTACCGAGGAGATAGTCTAAAAAGTGAAATAAATTTTCAGTTTTATGAAATACCAGCAGTAGAGCCCGGCGTTGCCCGGGGATGTAACAGTAAGAGATAGATCAAGTATCGACCATCATAAAGACTGAAAAATAAAATTGACAAAGATTATGGTTTAAGGTTGACGGACACGCATGTCTTAATTAGTTTTATTTTTTGTTTTGTTTGTTTTTTTTTTTGGGGGGGGGTTACGAATTGGTCAAACTCAAACAAAAACATTGTTTTCAATCGTTATGAGTCTATCGATTGAATAGAATTTTATTATAAACAATTGTCTTGTAAATGGAATTTTTAAAGCATTCTGAATGTAAAAATAAAGAAAAAAGTGTGCAAGACAATAAGAAACACTACCTGCAAAAGAAAGTGAAGTTTTGTTGAAATCGGTTGAAAAATGTAGGAAATCCGATCCCGTATATAAACACACACACACACACACACACACACACACAACCAACCTGGGTTTTATAATAAGTATAACTCGATATTAATAAGTATAACTCTATATGAGTTGTCCCCCTTTCATTAATGCCTCTTAATCGTGTTTTCAAATTGATTTCGTGCAAAAACAATTGTTTTTCCAATTTGGTCGCTGTCAGAACCACCGCAAGGTAATTTTACGTAGTCCTGTGAAGTTTTGTTGAAATCAGTTGAAAAATGTAGGAAATCCGATCCAGTAGATAAACGTACACACACACACAGCGTTTTATAATAAGTAAGATATAAATTTTAAAATGAGAATAATAAAAACTTTTTTTTCTTTAACTCGGAACTGATATAATAGTTGATCAGATGATGATGACCAATACCAATGCTGTACAGTGAATGTGCTATAGATTAAACATTTGTTGATCTTTCTATCCGTTGAGTTAGTAGTTTCGGGTTTAGGTAATTCGTTTTTAAATCATTGATTTTGAACTTGGTGAGTGTTAATTATGTCTTTAAGAAAAAAAAAGGTTAGAAAACCAATTGTATATTTTACAATTACAAAACTTTCAACTTGTTCAGATTGAGAGCGTTGCTATTTAACAACCATTTATATTCGATCTCCTCTTATTCCGGCATTCCTCAGTTCAGTCGAGTGTGTGCAATGTGCCTCTGAAGGCTGAACATTAGTATCTTATTTTTGCTTTTGTACTAGAAACGAAGATCAGAGAAGTATTGCGTTTTAGATCATAAAATAGGCAGGGGGTTGCTCTAGAGATTTTAAATAAATATTTATTGTGTGTGATTATGGCGGAAAGTTTACTAGGAGTTGAGATATATATATCTCGCTCTTTTTTTTCTTCAAAAGCAGTTTAATTTACTTTCTCTACCTTATTCAAAAGTAATAAGAAAGAAAATGTTTATTGCCCTAAGAAAACCGTTGGCTGTGTCGATGCATCTTAACTGTTTACTACACGGGTGAGTCCACATTTGTTAAACCTACATCTTTTGATAGGTAGAGAATGGTCAGAGGTGGGTGGGTGGTGGAATCAGTCCCTCTTCCAGCAGCAGGTGTTCGTTTTATTTTTATTGATTCACCACAAATGTTCCATTCTTTTTTTTTATGGTTAGATGCCATTAAACATGTTCATTTTTAACTAACACCATCCGATAGGATCGCTAGGAACGATTTTATCAAAATTGGTGTATTTTTGTTTATTTACCCTAACATTGAACATGTAAGCAAATAAGCGACATTTACGGGATTTATGAAATGAGGAATTATAATTATTTTTACGCTATTTATATTTGAACTATTGTCCTCATCTTTGTTTTTATCACAGCGTTTTGTCCTAGTGGGTAAAAGTGTTCTGTACATTTAGTGACCTAGTGGTGGTGAGTTCCCTCTAGATCGGGCAATGTGTACTTGTATTCAGTAGAAACAGGCAAGTAATAACTGAACTAGAGACGATATCCCTATAAATGAGCAATGGAATGAGGTTAACTAAAGGGTTCAGTTCGGAATTCCTGAGGAAGGCCGGAAAGCACAACGTCCGAAACAATGTGATAAAAACAACAAAGATAAGGACAATAGTCTGAATATAAATAATGTTAATAATGTATGACATACAATACTTTTTATTGTAAAATCTGTAATGCGACACTTCAGATGTTAAAAAATGTAGATTATGGAGAAGACGCTTGAATGATCGAATATCAAAGGTTTTCTGAATTTCTCTGCAGCACGTCTCTCTAAACGATGCTCAACTACTGCGTCATGATTGACAACGCGATTAAATCGTTATACGAAGATGAAGATGCACCAAACATAAATAATCTCATGTTGAAAATCATTTGCACCGATCTGATGTGTGACATCCACAAAAGTTAAATACTGAAAAGTAGATACTTGACAAAGATGTAGAATGTAAGCGATCAAGGTGCAAGCCAAATAAAGCACTATTAACCTAACTAAAGATCAGTCTTCATACTAATGAAGTCGATGTTGTTTATATGGAGGACTTTCAATGGAGTCCTCTAATATAGGCTTTTTCTGGAAAACTATACACGTACTGTTTCCACTTAGTCCAACTAAATGCCCCAATTGATGGAATGTTACATCCGGAATTAAGAGAGGGGACGTAATTATTGATCTGGATAGTAGTAGATAATATATTCCTTTGGTAACAAGGTAAACCTTGTTACCAATTAGTTGGTATATTTCCCTTCACACGCATATTTAACGAGTGTTGCATCTTTGGATTACCATTTGTTTTCGGTCATTGCAGAATTGTTATAAAAATAAAATATCTGAAAGACTGCGAAAGGCATCTTGAGTAATTCTTTGCTGAGTAATATAACATTTTCTGGGAGGATGACATTCTGTAGTTGACTGGAAAGTGATGGAACAAAGTCGGACAGAACTGTAAATATGTTTAATAAAATTGTATAAGCATTAAAACCAGGAATAATTTTTTTTTTTTTTTTTTTTTTTTTCTTCATTACTATAGATTAAGTATTCCAGACCACGAATGAATATATATAATTTTATAACGATTAACCTGTGTATGAGGTTACGAAAAATCATAAATTGATCCATCTACAGAAGCCATAACAAAATATTCCCGTACAATGTGATTTCTTAAAATTTTACTTTATTTTTTCTTTTAGAAAGTATCTTGAACAATAGTGATATATATGAGAGAGAGATAGAAAAAAAAAAAAAAAACACGCTCCCGACTACGAATTTTTAAAAAATTTTAATTGTGTGTTATGAGCATATTTTGTTTTAGCTTCCGTAGGTTGTCAACTTACTTAGCAGACTGGACGCCATCTAAATTTTATATTTTTTTTATTTGATTTGTAGTGCTAAATTCTACAGCTGTACAGAAAAAAAAAATTCTGGTCGCAGTACGTATTGTATGCATTTCCTTTTGAAACAAACTTGTGATTTTTAAACTTTGTCAAAACGATCAATTACATTTTTTCATTTTCATGGTTTGTTTTTTAATATACAAGTAAACTATATAGATATTCATGTGTAACTTATCTATCTTTATCTGCTTTTGTTTATCTTTATGGGTGAGTTTATTGCCTATTTCCCACAGGATTTCGAATAGTGATTTGAAAATAGGTCAGATTTCCCCATTTGGTAGATTTGATACAACACAATATTGTTGCTCGCAATGTACTTCTAAAATATGAAATGATTATTTACTACAAATCGCATACACACGGACCACGTACATACGTGCTGGAAGTTGACTCGTGGCTGAGTAAGACCATCCCTAGGACTCATAACTCCCAAACAAACATTTCAAAAAAGATTTCCATGTCGTTGATATCTTAAATGACTCGTATGACCTACATGCCATTCAGCATTGAGTACAGCTGAATCTTTCGACAGCGACTTGGTTATCTTGATGTTTAGTTTTATGGAGCCGAGTGAGTCTACTGACTGACCTGCACACTTACAAATGCTGCACGAAAAATCTGAGTACCATCCTATAGGTAGATAAAGGTATTTCTATGGGCGTGTTTGTCACCGAGTGGAGGAGGCCTACACTCGAAACAGATACGGCCACATTCATCACGTGAGAAGGATTCCTTTGTACTCCCATCGAGAAAAGGATTGACTTCATTCCAGCTCGTTTCAGATCAGCGTAATTAGTTCTGTTCTCAATTTCTTCAACGCCAAAACCAATCAGATTTCTCCTAGCCTCCCTGTTTGATGCAAGATGTTCGCAGTTACTAAGTTACTACTCCATGATCATGACTCTATGCTTATTTTAGTCAGCTCGAGCACTCTCGTATCCAGCACACGAGTTCTTATACTAAAGTTCTCCTGCAAAACTCGCTGGTGGAAACTGTTGAGTTGTTGAATATGCCTGCAGTAGGTTGTCCAAGTGTGTGTGAGACTTACACACACACACACACACACATATATATATATATATATATATATATATATATATATATATATATATATATGACTAAGAAAAAAGATTTTAGGTAATTTACGAATAAAACAATCGAATGAATAGACTTTAATTTGGATTTTTTATGTAATCATCACTGTATGATTGTGATCGAACGAGTGATTATTAGAGAAACGTTGTGGCTGATCGTAATTTGGAAACCTTGTCGATGCGAACACTGGAATCACTTCTTGCTTGACCAATCAGATCAATCTATAAAGAAAATACGTACTTTTCCCGCTCTTTCTCGATTTTGATACAGTCGTCTCTTCTCGTTCGCTCCATTTGATTAACATTTTTTTTATTGTCACATTTCAATTTGAGTCGTCTTCCGTCGTTATTTTCAGTTTTGTACCTGTTGCACCAATTCTGCTAATCATATTGTTGTCCTCCTCCTCCTTTTTGTTTTAAGTATCGGGATGTGAATGACGTGCTTTTTTTTTTTTTTATCTACTCTTTGCTTCTTAGATGTCATGCTAAGATACATTCGCTATTCTTAATGAGTGTTATCTCTCTTGTTATGATGTCGATTTTGTTAGCTCTGTCAGCATTGGAGATAAGGACAGGGAAATTTGCCTGAAATGATAATCGGCTTAAAAACGGAAAACTATTTTTATACCTCGGTAGATGCTCTTCTTTGGATAAATTATTCACATGTTAGTCACATGGCTTACATAGTATAACTGCCAGTAAGACTTCACTGAGGCATATCCCCCCTCCCCAGTAATGTAAAATTACATCGGAACCTCGAACTTCTATCAGTATATTATACTAGTGAAATACCATATCCGCTAAACTCTGACTGGGAACAGATAAGTTGAATACTTCATTTTATTTATATTATTGCTCGAACTGTTGTCCTCATCTTTGTCATATTCACGACGTTTCGGCCGTTGTACGATCTGGCCATCTTCAGGTGATTGGAATTGTTCTAGTTCCATGTCTCGGTTTCAGTTATTACCCTTTAGTAATTCTCCAAGTTTTTGTTCACCTCTGCTGTGGCCAGGTATTGAACTCGCGAGTCTTTGTATCAAGTCGCTGGATTACCACAATGCTTTTATCTATGTGTCCTTGGTTGTGAAATTCCAACGTATATCACCTGAAGAAGGCCGGAGTGTACAACGGCCGTAACGTTGTGAATATGACAATGTAAATAGATAATACCTCATCTCAGAAATATAGACATTCGTTTTATTTGTGGCTATTAATCCTCAATATCTTGTTACTGAGCACTTTAATTACAATGACTGTCTGAAGAGTTATCAACAGGAAACGGGCGTTATACATTGGTTGATATTTTTTTTTTTTTTTTTTTTTTTTTTTTGTGTTTCGCAAAAAAAATCTTGCATATAAATCAAAGACGGAGAAGAAAAATAATTTCAGAAGTATGGATCACCTAAACGAACTACCCGGTTGTAATGTTCAGTCTAGTTCGTTAACCATTACTTCACACACTCTGATAGTGCTTGAATGTTCACAACAAATGCACTTCTCTGTATAATTTTTTTTATCAAACACGTGCACGCTTATATCTTACTGACCTCAAACATCTTGTAAAAAAATCGAGCTGATCGATATCTAAGGTGAATATAAAAACTCTTATATACGAAGTTAAGACTTCAAATCTATATTGTAAAAGAAATGTAATGTTTGTAGTCTGACAGGAACATACGGTCTGTTCCTAACCGCTCTATTATCGGTGACACCATTATTTGGTAGCAGGCCCCGAAACTTTCTTAACCAAGGGTAGGAAAAAACCTACTTGCTAGATTATGCACGTCTATAGGGTTGGGACAGTAACGCGCACTTAGCACCCTCCACCACCTTAAAACATTCAATTCCGCAGGGCCCGATGGCTTTCTGCGTCCCTCGATCTAAAGCGAAAACGTGGCATTGCAAGCTGGATCCTACGCCTGGCAGAATGGACTTTTGCAATTGCCCTCTTCCATACACTTTTCAAGAGATCTTTAAAACTCCTTCCAAATCTTCCTTCGCGAAGTCATGCTTTTATCTTATTTAGTGGCATGATCCACCACGCAAACTTACTTTTAATATTACGATATGGAATTTGACTAAGTACAAGTACTCGTTGTCTAACGATTTCTCTCGAAACATTTGCCTACTAGATACTGTAACATCGCGCACAAGACCTTGGAAATGTCTTGAGTATTGTTTTTCATTATAATGAAGTTGGACCTGCATTCGGAGTTACGAAAATTAAAAACGATAGTAATTGTAAAATATTTATATTTATTTCCTAAATGATTTAGAGTTGAAGCTTATATATATATATATATATATATATAAGCTTCACCTTTTTAAATAATTAGGAAATAAATATTTTACACGTCATTATGAATATTTTAAGTCTGTAATTGTTTTGAGACTAAAATAGTTTCTAAGATGTGTGTGTGTGTTCAAGTATGGTAAATCCAGGGTTTTCTTTTGTACATTGATTGCCTTACAATATTTACAGTTTGTTTCCAATTTTGAAGATAACCATTTGTAGAAAAATGAAAAATACAAACCTTTTGAATCAGATATGAGTATTTTCTCTTTTTGTACGTCTTTCAGAAAACGTTATAACTGAACAGATTAAAAATCAAAATCGTCTTTAGTTTAGAGCAATTCTTTTTCTGTAAACAATGAACAAGTTTCGTTTAATATCTGTAACAAGTAAAAACTTGCAAAAAAATTCAGCGTCCTAAGCCTATATCATTTGATAAGTTTTCAGATGTAGTTTTAAAACGAGTCTGATGATAATGTGCTAATTTCTTAAAATTCTAATCTAATTAGATATAATTCCGATTATATTTAAGAGGGAAATTACTAAGAATCTGATACTTAGCAGATCCCTTAGAATACTTGCGTGTTGAGTGTTGTTCGCGCAACGTGAAATGGACTCCTCGCATAGAGGCTTACCACGCTTTATTAGAAATCTTTCACTTTCACTAATATGAAAGTGGGTTCGATCCTCAGTGTTTCTCGCATTAGATGTGATGTTTCAGTCAGTTTAAAATAACGTAATAAGGTTTTTTAAACAATAATGCTAGAACCTTTTTTTTTTTTTTTTTTTTTTTTTTAAATGCTATATAAAATTAACCACACTAATCTTTTTTTTCCTCTCACTAAACAATTTTACTTTGTCTTGGAAAGTAGAACGCATTTCGATGTCAAATATTTTAACTGACTTATCGGTTCGTTTTTCACCATCATCGCCATTATTCTCGGTGATCATATTTCTTCTACCCATTCGATTATGACCATATTTATGCAATTATTTCCTTTATATTTGGCGCGTTAAAATATCGCAATGTCTATCGCATTTCTATTTATTTTATTTTTTCAGTTCATCCCCATTTTGTTTTTGAATTCATGTGTTTGTTTCCTTTTTGATAAATTTTCTAACGCATCAATAAAATTTATTTACACCAAATTCTCCCAGAGTGAGGCCTTACCATTGCACTCCAGTTGGGTTAACCTTTGCTATTGTCTCAGATTTGGGCGACTCTGGTGCGCTATTTCTAACTATGGAGTTTCCGTTCGCGCTCACCCCGATAAAAAAAAAAGAACTTTTTTTTTCCCCCTTAATTTGTAAAGTACCTTGAATATCACCTGCACTTACAAAATGTGAATAACTCCCTGATTTTTCAGAATCTTGCATTCTGAGGGTTGCGGTTTTCACGAAACAAGCTGAACAAATTTCAATTTAAAATTTCAAGAGTGCCAAAAAATTTAATTTAAAATTTCTTAGTATTTGCGATAAGTAACTTTACATTATTTGGGATTAACAGAAACGATCCGAGTTATGTAACATCATGCCTTTTAAACAAATTGACATTTTTCTTTTAGCTTTTTAGCAAGCTTCGTTTTCCTTTCATCTTCAGGTCCCCGAAATGTTGGTCTGCAATATCACTATTGGAATTTCAGTAGCTGTTATTGTTTCTAAGGTAGTAGTTTATTGCTTAAAGTAGACGGACACTTTTGTCATTAATTCAACCTAGTTATACCAGAGGGTGATGTAAAGTTATCGGAGTGACACTCTTCTCAAAATCAGTGTCTATATTTCTGAGATGAGGTATTATGTACATTATTTACATTATTCGGACTTTTGTCGCCATTTTTACTACAACGTTTCGGCCGCTATACGCTCCGGCCTTCAGGTGGGTGGAATGTCGAACTGAACCCTTTATTTCGCTCACTGGGGTGTACTGTTCTAGTTCCACTTGCCATGTTTTTAATGGATGTTGTAATAAATATGGCGACAAAGATGAGGACAATAGTCCGAATAATGTAAATAATTCTCAAAATCAGTATTTCAATGATCAAACATCGAAATTCTGATAGATTTTGGGAAGTCGATCCTCTTCAGCACCCATTTTGTGCATTAATAACGCCGTTCTGTAATAGATTAATTATTGACCACTACCCCCACTACTTTCGCCATAATTTTTTTTTTCAATATACAACACTGAGTGCCCAAATTTTAGGTTATCATTTGCAAAATTTGATAACTAAACTTTTTTTTTTTTTTTTTTCCACGCTTTGGCTAAAATGCTTTCATTTACTTAAAAATGAAAAACTAAATTAGGAGAATGTGGGAGTAGCGATAATGTAAATGGACAATGCTGTTCCTAAGAATTACTTTGGTGTCGGGAAATGTAAGCATTTGGGGAGTCTCGAAAATCCTGAAAAATAACTACATTTAATTAACGCGACAATAGAATGCTTTTATGTGCCTTTATTTACAGAAGTAGATACGGCCCGGAAGGACGCTTCTTGTTTCACAAAGCGGCACCCTTAATTGTCAGAATCAGCATTATTGGATTAACTAAACTCTGGATTAATACGGTACGGGATCAAAGGAGAGTAAAAGATTGTGCCACGCCACGCGAAGAGTCTGCCTACTGAAACTCCAAGAAGGTCTGCAAACTCTCTTTTTGAAATGACCCTGATTGCTAGATTTTATTGACTTACTGACCAAATCCAGGACTCTAAACTAATTTTTTTATTTTTATATTTATTCCGGAATTCTCCCGAGAAAATTTGAAACCTTCTCGAAAACCATTTTATTTATTTATTTATTTTAAAGACTATCATTTATAGCTATTGGTAGCATAATAAAAAAACAGCATTAAAATAGTCAGTGAACAAATATTTATTTTGCTCTATTCAAACCTTTTAAACTAGGTAGCCCCACAGAAATGCGTTACCTGAGGTTTAAAATTTTTAAAAAGGAAAGAATCTTTCTTAAAGCTTTTATTTTAGTTTCTATTTAAAACTAATAGATTAAATATTTGCAATAAGCAAAATAGTTTTTTTTCTTCTGTATTTAAAGAATAATTTAAATTGACTTGAAGGTCTCTTCAGAAAATAACAGTGGTAACTATAAATTTAAAATTAATTTTCTGACTACTCCTCAACACGTGTCTTCGTAAGTAAGACTATAAAAACAAAGTACCTAAAATTCAATAAAAATATAGAACATTAGAATTTCAAAATATTTAAAATTTTTAATATTAAAGGTAATTAAAATATCCCCCCTTAAATCTTATCGTCAGGTTATTGAAAAAGGTGTCAACTTCATAAAACACCTACATATAAAAAAAAATTGTTTATTTTTTTGCGATATTTTAAAAATTGAAAGTGAATAATATTGGTTTTAATTCACATTAAACTTTAAATCAGCTAATCTTCCTCAAATAAAGTTTCAGAAAAGTCTGTTTTTGAAAGACTTTATTAAAGAGAATTGTTGCGTTGACAAATTTTTCAATATTGTTGATTTTAGCGATTTCGGGCAAAAAATTCTCTGTAATCAAATTCGGTTTGAAATAAAGCAAAGTCAGAAATTTTTGCCTAGTTTGGAATTAAAACTAAAATAAAAGCTTTAAGAAAAAAAATCATTTTTAAATTCATATTTTTAAACATTAAGTATCGCTTTTTGTAGGGGGTTACCTAAATCAGTAAAAATAAGTTATTTATGGCAATTTATTTTGCTTACTTACTCGTCGTACACACATGACGTGAATCAATGAGTCTAGAAATGCGGAATCTGAACAATCTTCACTCTTCAGTCTTGGATGAAGAATTGGCAACTTACGGCCAAATCAGACCCGTAGACCACATAGAAAATACTTTTATTCCGAAATGGATATATATGAATGATATACCTCCACAGATTCGTAAAAAATTTTGGTTTTAAAAAAAAAAAAAAAAAAAAAAAATTTTTCTTGCGTCAGCGGGTGAATAAAAGATTAGTAGGGGACATTTTAGCGTCTTTTTTCCCCGATGAAAAACACATTGATTTCTAAATTCTTGCAAAAATGTAATTGTCGGATTTTAATGAAACTTTCAGGACTTATTCACAAGTTAATGAAATATATATATATATATATATAATCTTTTTTTTTTCTTTTTAGAAAATACATGCTATCCTCAACTTATTTTCTTTTATGAAATTTCGAGAAATTAAGTTTTGTCCTGTTTAATATTTAAAAGAACTTGGAGAATTTAAATCGATTTCCTTTTCTAAAACAGGACCTCCCCCCCCAGTTACCGATAATCTGGTGAATCGCAAAATAAAAAATGTAATAAAACTAAGACATTATTTAATTAGAAAAACTTTTAATTGCTTTTATGAATAAGATATATTTTGGACACTACTGTCTTAAAAACTTTTTCGATGGTTAATGAAATTTTTACAAGAATTGTCTATTTCTTAAAATTTTGATTATAATAATTTATAAAGTTTTAAATCTTAAAATTCTGTTTTACTTTATGTATGAGAGTATGTGATATAGTTACCAAGTAAAAACCATTTACTAATTGTAAATGGGGGAAATTATTACAATTTAGTGAATTCCAATATTTAAAAAAAAGATTTCGTCGATAGCTTCGAGATTAAACTGCAGGTCACTGATACAGTTGATTAGTTCATTAGTCTGAGAAACTAATAAATACAACCTTGTGCCTGACACGCTTACAGTTTGTTGAAATAGTTTAAGGAAACCTTTCTATGTTTACGCTGCCTGTTTTTTTTTTTTTTTTTTTTTTTTTTTTAAACTAATTTAGAAATTTTTTTTCAGATTTCGTCATTTTGACAATTCCCTTAAATTTGATCGTTTTCCTTATCCACTTGGCCTAATTCAGTCGTTTCTAACCGATCTGCTAAATTGAGACCTGACGATCTTTATCATCAAGTGACCTGGATTTTAAGCGTTAGCTAATTAACGGTTAACGTTAGCGTATCGGTGAGCAAAGTTCAAATTCCAGCCTAGACTGATTGTCCTGGCGTTCACATTAACGTCCCTGAGAAAGGAAGGAATCTTTTGTTCGATTTGCTAAAGTGTTCTATTGCACAGTAGACTGGAATCTCTAGCTTTGGTGGTAGATTAGAAATTTTACTCTCATTCACTCATTTACTCAAATTTTTAAATTCTAGCAAAAAGCAGATAATTGTCGAATTTTAATGTAACTTTCAACACTTGTTCACAAAATGAATGAAAGTAATTTAGATTTTTTTTTACACTACAATATTACACCCCACTTACTCTTTTTTGATGAAAAGTAGAAATTCAACGAGATTTCATCAACTTTTTTGACCCTGTCTTACCGAAAATTTGCTTTGAACCGTAAAATAAAAAGCCAATAAAACTGACATTGTTCAATTAGAAAAGCTTTTAAGTTTTAAGAAAAAACTCTTTTTCCAATAAATAATTTTTACAAGATTTGCTTTCATATTTTTTTTTTCTTTTTCTGACTTAAAAAAAGTTTTTCTTTTAAAATTCATTTTCAATGAATGTAATGGTTAGAGAATAGTGTTAAGTGTAAAACTATATTGCAATTTACGGACCCAAATATTTTAAAAAGAATTTTGAATTGGTTTTTATGTGTAAATAAACGTGCCGATTTTTGTAGTAGACATTATCAGAAAATAAGAGCGCTGACTATAGTAAATTCAAAGCCAAAGTATCTAAAATACAGATTACGGAGAAAATCATCAAGGTACCGCCGTGTTAAAAAAAAAATGCATTTTTGTGACATTTTAATTAAACTTAAAATAAGTAATGTTTGTTTCAAATCACATTAATAAAAGTTTAAATCAGATAATGTTCCCCAAGTAAAGTGTCAGAAACTTTATTTTATATAAAGAGAATTAAATTCTGATGACAGATGGCTAAAAAAAAAAAAAAATGGTGCTAAAAATTCAAAACGAAAACTACTTCCAGTCTGTTAAATTAAGTTTGAAATAAAGTATTTTGCTTATTAAGAAATATTAAATTGAATCTATTAGGTTAGAATTAAAAGCTTCAAGAAAGATTTTTCATTTTTAAAATTAATTTCAAACCTAAAGGTATCACGAATCTGCAGAGGTACCTAATACAAAGTCAGCTAAGTTATTGGTTACAGTCGTTGAAACCTGGTAAAAGGAACATTTTTAAGGAAAATTTCGAGTTAGTGTTTTTTTTTCCCTCTTTTATTTTTTTTATTTTATTTTTTTTTATTATTCTAAATGAGCGCCTTCTACTCAATTCATTAGTGAGATTGTTAATTCGCGCGGTTTTCTGTAGCTTTGAAATGCAAATTGATACTTAATTAAAATTTAATTTTTAAATTTAATTCCAACCGTTCAATTGTACAGAATAAAAATCTCTCTCTTTATAAGCCGAGCTATTATCCACGAACAAACGAAGTGTTTTACAAGAAACGTTTTCAATTTTATTATGAGCTTTACGCCAGCTTATTGTTACTTCTCGTCACTACGCTCTGGGTCGATACGCTTTTCGATTTTTAATACAAACCTCGCGAAACAGGAAATAAAAGTAAGAGATGCTGGCCAACTTTTAACTAGCATCTCATTAATACTAAAATATTTTTTTACACTTATTTTCAAATGTTTGTGTGTGTATTCCAAACCATATTTTCACGAGTGTGCTCGTAATCAACTATTTCATTTAGCAACGAGACACATTGGCGACAATGTGTAACGTAAGAAAAAACGAAGTTGTGAAACAAATACCGTTATATCTCTTTGTGACGCTAAAAAAAAAAAAAAACTCAGACAAGTGGAAGTTCTGATAATGCAGGTTTTAATTTTTTTTTCTTAAAAAAGGGGAGGGAGGAAAAGCGATTAGAAGGAATTCATTTTTATTTATTTTACAAAAAAAGAAAAAAAGCTTTCTTCTTCAATTGGGCGAGCTTTAAAAAGCAAAAGAAAACTCACACCATTTTATTTTTAAATTTGATATTTTTGCCTTTAAAATCGTCCCCGGTCCTGACCCACCCTCAGGTTTTAACCGGACGGTAATTCCTGGAGAAATAGATAAATCCCCTTCTTATTTATTTATTTATTTTTTTATTTTTTTATAGATATTTGAACCATGTTTAATTGTTTATAGTTAAAGCGCCCTTACTGTTAAAGATGTAATTTTTATTGCAATTTCGCTTATGGCCATACTACGTTGAAGCTACATGTTCCCGTACGATCACCGTAGTTAAGCAACATCAACCCTAGATGTGAAGTATTAAAAAAAGTGTGTGTGTTTGAGATTTTAGATCTCACTCACACACACACACACACACACACACACACAGTAGAGCAGTAAAGTGAGAATGGAAAGACGCATAGGTCTTCCTCTTAAACAGTTTTTTTTTTTTTTTTTTTATATATGCAGGGCTGAGTGTGTGAGTTACCACCGCACAAAATGCAATACCTTTCTTGAAGTTTTTAGTTTTGATTTCAAGCGAATAGATTAAAAAAATCACTTGTGAATAATTTCTGAAAATTCAATTAAAAATCAGCAATTATGATTTTTGCAAGAAATTTCAAAACAATGTGTATGTTCCCCCCCACCCTACTAAATTTCTCATGCTAATCTTTGGCCCACCCAACAAGAAATTTTTAACTACAATTTCCGTATTTGAAATGATTAAAGAATTTAATAAAATAATAAAAAAAATATTCTACTGTTGGTCTTTCCACTTAATAAACATTTTTGGCAACAAAACTTCGTTTTTTTTTGTTTTTTTTTTATGAAGTTTAGGGTCTTTTTTTCATCATGTTATGCTGTTTTTTTTTTCCTTTGAATTTTTGGTACCTAAATGGTTTCTTTCTTTACTTTTAGTTATTGTTTTATTGCTTCTAAAAATATATTTAACAGCATTATTATATATAAAAAAAAAAAAAACCTTCATGGAAATTAGCTTAATAATATTTTACAGAAACGTCTGTTTGCATTCTCACATTTTTACTTCAAACAAATACTAAAGGATATTTGTATTTGAAACCGTGTGTATTGCCTGTATTAGCTGCACTAAAAGAAATCGTATGTGTTCTCTGGGCATGTTTTTTGAGGTAATAAAATTGTTGATTAAAAATAAAATAGAAATTGACTTACTTATAGGTACCGCTACAGAAATGCGACATCTAAGGTTTAAAATGAAAATCTTAAAATTTTTAATTTAATTTTAATTTCAAGAAAATTTAAATATTTCCAATAAGCAAAATTGCTGTATTTCAAATACTAATTGAAACTTAAAATTTTTAGCCCTTAAAAATTTTTTTTCTTTTAGCCATATGTCATCACATTGTAATTCTTTTTATTAAAAAATCTTTAAAAAAATATTAAACTACTTTTCTGAAACTTTGAGAAATATTAGCAGATTTAAAGTTTAATTAAACTGATTTGAAACAAATATTACTTTTTGTTTAAAATATCACAGAAATCTTTTTTTTTTTTTTTTAACATGGAGGTAAGTGTTTCTTTATGGTACTGACAACTTTTTAATTTTTTTTTCTACAGTATACATATCTGTAAAAATTACTTGAATTTAAAATGAGTGCCTTTTTAAAAATCTAAAAAAAAAAAAAAATTTAAATCTAAAAAAAATATTCTCTTTAATCAAATGCTTGATTGAATGTTAGGTACTTTGCTCTCTTCATGAAAGTTTTGTCAAAATCTAACAGTATTATTTTTTGAGAGAATTTCCAAATTTTCACTGCAAAAGACACTAAAATTTCTTATGCAGCTAATCTTTGGTCCTTGCTCCCCAGCCTCACAGATTCAAGTAAAACAAACTTTTTAATCAAACTTTTAAATGTTTAAATAGAGGAAAGAAAATAATTTAAGAATCAAAAATCCTTTAGTCTTTCTTAATAACAAAGTTTTTGACGATAAAATTTTGTTTTTTACTTTGGGACATTTTTGCCATCGTGGTATTCTCATGTTTGAATCTGGAGGTACCTACTTTTATGTAAATTTAAACTCTGTTAAATAAAATGTAGAAAAACCATGTATAAAAAAAAAAAACAAAAAAAACATGATCATTTTAGTAGCATTTTTTTTAGCTGAGCAAGCATGGCATTACCTATTTTCAATTTTTTTTTTTTTTTTTTATTTTAATTAAAATATATTCAACTGATGAATACTTTATATTTTCTAGATATTACAGAGGCTTAAATTTTGAGAAATTTCCTGTTGGCAAGTAGAAATCTGCCGATGATATCCTCCCAAATTTGTCTTTATGTCAAAAAAATTGTTTCAATAAAATGTTTTAAATAAAACGATATTACAAAAGTTTACACTAATTTCTTAACAAAAATAACTTATGAACTGTAAATACTAATTTGGTATATATCACTTTACCGATGACAAGATGATCAAATTGTTCATTTTAAAATATCACACTTATCAGAAAATGTACTCGGTTCAAAAAGGATACATAAAAATCATTTCAAAAAATATATTTTTGCAAAATTTAAAAATAGTTATAAAAATAATTAAATTTATTAATGAATAATTCAAAAAATTTCAATCAATAAAATTTTACAGCTGTTTTCTTTTTTTTTTCTTCTTCTTCTCCCCAATTTTTATTGCTCAGCCCAGGGTAAGGGTTGTCCAATTTGGGTGTGATGAAGGTGAATGTATTATTCCAATGTCTTTGTGAGACTGTGTATACATTAAATGACACAAGTAAATGCAAGTCACTTACAATGTTACATCCATGCATGGAAAGTTAAATGCAGACAGTGTGTATCTGACAGAGAATAAACTTTTTTTTTTTTTTTTTTTTTTTTTTTTTACAATCAGTTATTATTTAAAGAGTGCATGTTCATATCTATAAAAAAAAGTTTTAAATGTCTTAAAACAAAATTAAAAAGAAAGTTGAAATGTCTTCATACAACTCAGAAAGGTTATAAAAACAATACTGTTAGTTGTGCTGTTGACTGACAATGACAAAATACTCTATCTGATAATTCTCTGTAAAACTAAAGAGAAAATAATCCGGAGAGAAATACATCTGAATCTCTTGAGTGCCATTATTAGATATTGGTTGGCCTAAATAAGGGACATAAGTTGTGTGTGTGTGTTTTTTTTTTTTTTTTTTTTTTTTCCCAAGTTTTGGCTACCCCAACATTCACATATTATTTGGTCATCTTCATGATGATTTTTGTTTTGTAACTTTGGAAAAGATGCCTTGAAAAAACTCTTGAAATCTGTGGACATTCAAATACCTTAATACCTGTGTCACTAATCAAGCTTATAAAGGCTTCTTGGGTGTTTGTTTTTCACTGATTCAGGATGCAAAAAAACTTTTTACTATGTAAGAAATAAAAGACCACTATAAACATACAACTCAATTTTCCTGTCCCAAATTGTCTTTCTATGATGGACAAGGAACTATCTTTTTCATAAAAGCTCACCATGAATAATTTCTTTCATTGGAATTAGTATGGCTTTTACACACAAATCTGACCATAGCTAGTTAACTGATTTTCTGTCCCAAATAATCATTTTATTTTCTTGTTTGTGGTGTCCTCCAAGAAACACGTTTTTTTTTTTATTTGTAAATGGAGGTCAAGTTAAAAAAAAAAAAAATTCTTCTGCACACTGAAGGTGAAAGATTTTGCATGAAGAAAACTTTGATAATCTTTGACTAATCTGATTTTATAGGATTAAATGTTTGATTAATCCTTATAAACAAGTTTCTGTGGTATTTACCTTTTTCTTGGCCTATTTTTCTTTTTAAATATTTTCCTCTATTTAGCTGAATATATCAAATTACAAGCTAAGTAGATAGACAAAGTTGGCTACAAGTGTTTGCTTTATTTTTATTTTTTATTTTTATTTTTTTTCTTCAAGCTAGAGTATTTATAATTTTATGACCATCTGTATTTTTCATTTTGAATAAGGTTCATTCCTTATGGGTTGAATTTTAAGCAAAGAATGGAGTTCAATGCATATGTAAGTTACATTAGTTTGAGATCAGGGTCCTCTCAAAAAATTGATAAAAACATTAGTCTGAAGATGTTCTTTTAAAGGTTGAAGCATATAACACTGGATTTCTTTTCCATTTTGCCACTGAATTACTCACTTAGTCTTCATATTCAAACACCTTTGCTTTTTGAATTTTATAGAGTATGAAGAAAATATTTGTTACTTTGGTAAGGTTTAGACAACTTCAAAACTTTTTGTGCTGCTTCTTTGGGTGCCTTAAAAGACTCGAAGAATTTCTTATTAGATAATATAATTCCATGCTCTCTGCATCATATTGAAATGATGCATTTCAAAAATTAACAAATGAAGGATTTCTGGAAGTTTTTAATTTGACAATATTAACCACCATAAAAACTGTGGTATCCTGTGGAATTTTTAAATTGGCACTATTTTTAAACAAATCTCTATTTTTTTTTTTTTTAATCAGGGGTTTTCCTGCCTTGCATGGAATGAAACTAAGACACAAGGGGCTACTGGTTGTGGAAAAATTAGAAAGAGAAACATCAATAATGAACAGGAAGAGTAAACAGGAGAACAGTAGATAGTGATTGACATTGTATTTAAATTTTTGCAGAGTAAAGTGGTCTGGAAAGCATAGATCAGAAGGGAGTTCCACAAGTGCGAGAAAAGAACTTTACAATAAAAAGCAGCATCATTATATATTTTCTGCTCTTTGGGACAATCTTTTGATGTAACATGGTTTACTACATTAAAAAAGGAAAAAAGTTACATTTTAATATCTTTTGGAATA
>CAHIKZ030001409.1:540000-552500 GCA_903632075.3 Acanthosepion pharaonis
CTGGCCTCATCAGAAAAAAGAATTTCTTCTTACAAGAAGCTAATCTACATTTAGCAAGACAAAATCTGATTCGTGTTAAGCAGCTGATCACTTGATAATGAATGAAAAATAAAAAGCGAGCTGGAATTAGTTAAATCTCATTTCTATAATGATGCAATTAAAGAAAAAAAAAAGCACCTTTTTGTTTCTGTTGGGTTTTATTGAAATATTACTTTTTCTGGTGATGCTGGTTCATTGGCGAAATATGTCTAAATGGACATTTTTCCAAATTGTCTTGTATATTTACTGTTCTCTTGGATTCTCATCTAATTTACACACATGCATAGCATAAATTTTTCTTTTTTTCTATTAATAATTCTCAGTGTATAAAAATGTATGTGTTTTTTTTTTTTTTGTTTTTTTTATATATATATATATATATATATATATATATATATATATATATATAATGTTAAATCCTATGAAAGGATGGCCCTAGTCATAAACTGAGCTTCAGACGATTTGAACATCCATATTGTCTGAAGATCACATGAGCCTGAAACTCTGGTTATGCCTAGGGCCATCTTTTCATAGAATTTAATGTCAAGCATTTTTTGCTCTGTCTAGACAATGTAGGATTCAAGCACATTACTGAGTAGGTAGGTTTGTCTTTGGGCCTTTTTTTCTCTTTCCTTTTTTTCTCTTTACTTTTTCAATATTGTCATTCTTGTTTGAGACTTTATCTGGATAAGATTTTTGGTTTTGGCAAGTTCTGTTGATTCCATCAATGTTTTTGGTTAGTATAGCCAGTTATTGATAACACATCTATTTTGTACAGGTAAAAAATCTATGAAAGTCATTTTTGTTTTGTACAAATGTCTGTATATTCATATAGTTATCATGTGGTTTATATATTATGTATAGTTATGGTTTAATATGATAATTCAAGGTGTGATGTAATATTCTCAGCCAGACAAAGGCAAAAAAAACAATTAGATTTGGGGAAGTGGTTCAGTTTGAGAAAATATACATGCAAACGTATACTTTATAAAAATTATATAAAACCTGAATTGTGTGTATTTATATTCAGTGCAATTAGTTTTCAGAGTACTAAGTTTGAATAAACTACAATATTATGTCAAATTTTTTTTTCCTTTCTACTGAAGAAAGGAATGAATAAATACAATTTGCCAGCTAATATCTCCTGACTTATTTATTTTTTTGTTTCTTGCTCGTCTCTATTTCCATTATTTGTTCCCATCTTCTAAATAATGCCTATTTCCTTAATGTTTGAATGACCAATTGACCTAAAGACAGCATCTGTTCTCTCCGTTAACATTGGCCACCTGAAGACATAGATTGCTTGGGTAATTTTCTCTCCAGCAATTTCTTTTTTTTTTTTTTTTTATCTAGGTTCCTTGTAGAAATTCATTCCGATTTTAATGTATCTAAGAATTATTTATGAAGTGTAGCTTAGATTTTTGGCACACAGTTCAGTTTGGTAACCAATACCCATGATGAGGCATCCAAATGTATCCGAGTTGATTTACTCCATCTATGCAGCACCTGACTGACAGCCTGGTTTATAAACTTGTTAGATACAGCAATGAGAAAATTTGTTTCTTAGGAATATAATGTAATTTACGCATTTTAATAATGCATACGCTTTAATAAATGTGAATGATCATTATTTACTTTTTAAAATGGTGAGGTGTGAATTTGTGAGATCTTTTATGAAAAATGTCATGTTCAATTATCAAGACATCAATATTCCTGACAAAGTGTCTGCTTTGTTTTTGTTTTCTCATTAACTTTTTTTGAAATTTGAAATTCTTTAACTATGGGTCGAGCAGCAACATGTCTATGGTTAAATAGTCGTTATGACAAGTGTATTCAAATTTTTTGTCTTAATTTCTGGGATGAGGAGTTATCAGCAGGCAGGTTAGGGTTAAGGCTCCAAATTCCCCACAGAATTGTTTCATGAGACAATAGACAAATAGATTAAACGTTCATGAATTTGGCGGCATAGTAATAGGGAGTTCAATTCTTGAGCTGGGCAGTGTGTATTCGGAAACAGGGCAAACAATACTAAAAATAAGAGCTAGATGAGATATCCCTAGACGAGAGTCATGGAGCAAGAAGTCTACTCCCATAGATTAAATAAAGGGTTCAGTTTGTCCCTATAGGTTACATGGATCAATATACACCTGATAAAGGTCAGATGTCTCAACAGCTGAGATATTGTGATGATAATAACAGAAAAAGAACACTCACATGTAAATAGTGTAAATAATAATAATATTCAAACTTTATTGAATGTTTGAGGAGAATAGCTTGAATAATAATAATGAAAGAACTTTGCTCTATGTTAACTAGACTTTATGAATTTAAGCACAGTACTAAATTGGTAAAAGGGTTTCATCATTTTAATGTTGAAATGGCTGTAACTCTAATTTCTATGCTAAACAGATTTTCTTGCACTTGTCACTTGTGGAATTCGCTTCAGGCTTCTTGCTTTCCAGCCAACTTTGATTTCCTAAAATTTATATGCAATATCAATCATTCTCTATTTGTAGTCATGATTCATCTTCTTTCATTGTTCTTGTTCCTTAATGCTTATGTTCTTTCATACTTAGTAACCCCTTGTCTTATTGGCTTTATTGCATTCCTTAAGGTGAAATGAAAAGAAAAAAAAAAAATTGAAGGCTGCTTTATGCTTATTGAATAACCTGATTTGTTCTTTCATGT
The DNA here is from genome assembly GCA_903632075.3 of Acanthosepion pharaonis. Lineage (NCBI taxonomy): Eukaryota > Metazoa > Mollusca > Cephalopoda > Sepiida > Sepiidae > Acanthosepion > Acanthosepion pharaonis. The sequence goes on from CAHIKZ030001409.1 coordinate 542,728, forward strand.
AGTTATTAACATTTCATGGAACAGTAAATTAGTGTGTATCATTTGGGTTCTTGGAATTATGTTAGTGTTATCCTCTTCTTCAGTATAATCAGTATTTTTTTATGAAAATCAACTCCTTCCCCACCACCTTTTCATGTCATTACTTTTTGTCTTGGAACTGTGCAAAACCCAAATCTCCTACATGGTAACTTCTACCTTGATAATTCATTTATAAAATCTTTGCAGCTCTTACAGAATGGCAGTGTCATATACAAGTAAAGTGTTGTTGCCAATACTTGGGTTTGAACACTGATTACCAGAGAGCAAGCGCAGTCAACCTCATCTTGAAATAATTAGATCACATGATGGGTAAAGGAAAAAAAAAAAAAAAATTATATATATATATATATATATATATATGGGGAATTAGCGGCGTCTGACGAGTATTGTTCAAAGGTATTACTATAGTTGTATCTGTGATTTACAATATCAAATGGGCATTACAAAAGGGAGTGAAGATTTTTTTTTTTTTTCTTCTGTTCCATATTTTTATCTAGCAAAATACAATTGGAGAAATAATTCTGATTCTAAACTATCCCAACTTGTATGATAGCATAGCTGCCATTAATTCTTTACTAGAAACACTTTTCCTCCTTTCTGATTGGGGGTGGGGAAGAAGAAAAAAAAAAGTCCATTTGATTATTTTTCATTTATCATGACACTATACTCAAGAGACTTATAGAACATGACAAAGAATTCTTCATTTTCAAATTGCATAATTTTTTCTTTTTTCCAAGATTAAATTGTGGCTGGAATTCTAAGAACATTCTGAGCATTAATATATTGGCAGAAGCTTTAATATTTCAGATATCTATTTTTTAAAAACTTTTTGTAGCATTTATTAATTTCTATGATATCAATTTATGAGGAATATAGACAGCAAGGCAGCACTCTTCAAATGAAAAAAAGCAAAGCTCCCTTTGCCATATTTAAGAAGTCTTTAATTTATAATTTTCTGTTTTTTTTTTTTTTTTTTTTTTTAAACTGTGTAATGGCTGTTAAATGTGTATTGCTTTAGGGATAGAATACATATCAGTTTACATATGGTATCCTATAAATATGTACAGTGATGTGCCAAAACATGACTATCAACAGGTGGCAAGAATGATAGCTACAGTCTTGACACCTGAGTATATCTAGTTTGGCAGACACTTAAACTGACTAATGAGTAATTCATTTCAATGTATTGAGTGTTGCATCTATGAACAAGAATGACTTGAGTGATCTTGATGACGGCCAAATGGCTTTTGGCAGTGATCCAGAGAGAAAAATCAACTCTAATAAGGCACTGGACAGTCAAGACTTCTCAATGTGAGAAGTAAATGTTGCCTATTTCATTATTAGTCATCAGAAGGACTACTGTAGCACCAATTACAACTCTTTAACTTTGGTGAGAAAAAAGTTTCATAATTTACAAAGATTCTTGTTGCATGTGAACTTCTGTAGAGCACCTCTGTTAACCACTTCTCATCATGGAAAAAAACTTGTTCACTGGATGCGTGTATTGAAACCATGAAACATGATTTTGAAACGATGGAAGAAGCTAATCTGGCCCAAGTTTTGCTTTCTCTTGCAGCCGAATATGTGTGCATTGTTATTCTGGGGGAAAACAATGGCAACAGGATGCATTAATGGGGAAACTACTGTTAGCTAGATGTTTTATAATGTTCTGCTGGAAAATCTTAGTTTTTCTCTTTGGAAGGTACTTTAACATTAGTGAAGACCAGGGACACCCCTTCATAGTAACAGAATGTTAACTCTCTAGATCGGGGGGTGTAAACCAGGGGGCAATTTTTTTTTTTTTTTTTTTTTTTACAATACCCTGGCATTATATTGAACCTTTTTTGTTTATTATTAATTAAAACAACTCTCTGAACATGTACTCAGGTTTAAAAATCCATCAACATTTTCTATTGCTATTAAATTTTTATAACTCCTATAAAAGATAATCCATGCAAATGTACATTTAATATCATTACTAATATAAAAAAAAAAAAAAAATTTTAAATAATATATGCCTATTATTTGTCCAATTCAAAAGGTGCATTCCAATTTTGGAAAGAGGACAAATGCCATTATGGTGTGGGGGAGGCTGAGCACCTTTGCTCTTGACTCTTCTGTGGAGTATATAGAGCCACAGCTTCACCACACTAGGCCATGTTGCTATGATTTCTTTACCAAGGAGGTTTTTACAGTGTGCAGTTGTTCACCTATGCCTAACCGATTTTTTTATTCACTTGTCCTTCCAGACTAGTTGTCAACCAAAGCTAAAGAACCCAGTCTACCTTAGTATTTCACCTAGCTGAAGGAGAATATATTCATACCTTTCCAAGAATACTTGTGTGAAAGCAAACATTAGATTTGACAGGAATTTGTACTCTGCGCACCAATCCCCTTTCCACACTGATAAAGCTTATGCCCATATCAAGTTAAAACACTGGTTCTTGTACAATCACTAAAATTAAGCAACATTGAGCCTGGTCAGTACGTAGATGGGTTCCAGCTTTGGAATATCACGTGCTGTATGCTTGGATGTGCAGCTGACATGATTAATAATGGCTTGTAATTTTTAATTGGAGAGCTAAATTCCAATTGGTATCATTAGTTGTGCGTAAATACCCTTAGGAAAATATGACAAATTTATGGTGCTAGTAGGAATTGTATCGGTATATCATTGGCATGTCCAAAAGCCCTTACATTCAAAAAATATTTTCTGGCTTAAAATAACCTTCAGAAGGTTGATAAGCCGTAAAAAAGAAAAACGAACCAAATCAGCTATGCTTTACTGATAGCTACTTCATTATGCATGTGTATCCAACAGTCTGGCAGTGTGGTATTTTTCAGCAGAGGATAGTGTATCCTGGAATGCTGAATGATATGTATGGAAATAGTTTCAGAAACATGATGTTGCTTTGGCTTCTAAACTTGTTAGATCTAAATTCTAATTAGGGTTGTGTTGGGCCAATAAGTTTACTCTGCACAACATGTAACTTGCAATAATTAAAGAACCTGATGTTTATGTTCTGGCATTGATTCCTAGAGGAAAACTCTTAAAGGCCTTGTACAATCCATACCATATTTTGGTTATTTTGTGCGTGCAGGTGGTCATTCCTTGCTTCTTGTGATACAAAATTTGGGGAAGCATTTTGCCAAATGAAAGTTGTTCATAAATCTAAACAAATCCAAATTACCATCACAGACATTTGAATAATCATTTTTTTTTTCTTTTTTTTTTCTTTTTTTTTTCTTTTTTTTTTTTTTTTTTTTTTTTTTTTTTTTTTTTTTTTTTTTTTTTTTTTTTTTTTTTTTTTTTTTTTTTTTTTTTTTTTTTTTTTTTTTTTTTTTTTTTCTTAAGAAGAAAATACATATAATTTGTATGAAATTAGGACAAACATTTGTATTGTTGATATTGACTGATATTAACTCTTTCTCTTACTGGATTTGTGTTTGGCTGATATTTTTTACTCGTGGAAAACTTGTTTCTTTTGTACTATACATATAATGATCTTATTTGTTAGAAAATGACCTGATTCCAGGATCTGAAACCTGAGAAAAATTTAAAAAGCCATCAGTAGCAGTTTATTTATTTTTTTTTTTATTTATTAAACTCTGTCTCAATAATATAAACTTGCTACCTGCCATTCAAAATAGATCAAATACTCTTAGATTGTGGAGAAGTTATTATGATAATCTCTTTATCTGTCCACTATTAACAAAATAAATTTGTGTTCATCCAATTTTCTGATGTGTACAAACTATTGATTTTGAATGTCAAAGTCAAGAAAAAGTGGAGGGATATAATCACACATACATACACACACACACATATATATTTTTATTACAGCAAAAACAAATTACCTCAACATAGTTTATTTCAAGGCGTTTTGTGTGTGGCTTGAAATAGACTATCTCCCTGAGGTAACTTTTGTTTTTTTTTCCTGTAAAACATACATATGCTCTATTAAAATAAAACCATCGAGATCTCTGTGGATCAGTTTTAATGATTCCTATTACTGGGATACACCCGGATTATATACCAATGGATCAATTACCTCTATTATATATATATATATATATATATATATATATATATATATATATATATATATATACTTTAAATGTATGTTGCTTTTGATCAAAAAGCCTTTCCAAATAAAAAAAATATCATGCTTAGTTATTTGATCAGATCTTTGAGAACTTTTCAACACCCCTCATATCTATCAAATCAGTTTTATTAAATGCAACCAAAAAGGTTTGTCTGCTCAATTTTTATTGTATTTTTCAAATTTATGGATAAGTTGTCATATATCTAGATCAAATTTATGGTAAAACTGTCCAAAGTTCATGTTTTTGTCAGAGTGCTTTAGATCATCATCTTGTCAATATCAGGAATGTTAATGTTATCAGTGTCACAGAGAAAAGTTTTTACTAGATGCATCATAGCATTTTTAGATATGTTACATTTCGAATTTGTGTGTGCGCGCGCCATACAAGTAATGTTATGTCTTTGTTTCACAGAGCTTGACAGCATCCAAGGACTAAAATGTTATTAAATATTATATATATATATATATATATATGTGTGTGTGGTGTGAGAGATTACATTCCAGGTAATGTACTGCAATTCACTAGCATATTGATAAATATTAGGTACCTCTACAAAAGAGTATGCCATGATGAAGAAAAGGCCCCAAACGTGATAAAAACCATTTAATCATCAAAATGTTTATTAAGAGGAAAGACCAAAATATTTTTTGATTATTTTTATTAAATTTTTAATCTTTTCTTGAACGCTCCAAAATTTTGCTTAAAAAATTTTTTTCTTTCTTGTAAAAAAAAAAAATTCTTTTGGAAATTCTTGCAAAAAAAAAAAAAAATCAAATAATTGTTGGATTTTTCTGAAATTTTCAGGACTTATTCACAAATGAATGAACTCATTAAAAACATTTATTTTATTTAATTTTATCATTCTACATTTTTTATTTTTCTTTTATACATCTGTTACCCCCACTTATGAAGTTTTGAGAAATTTCATCCTATTCTTATTTGTTAATTAAAAGCAGGACTTGTTAGAGAATTTAAGTCCTCAGTTTGTTTTTGTGAAACAGAAACCCCATTTACTGAAAATCTGCTTGAATTGTAAAATACAAAAATGAAATAAAATTATTTAATTAGAAAAGCTTTTAATTACTTTAAAAATAAAATCTATTAAGGAAACTATTGTCTTTAAAAAAAAAAAAAAAAAAAATTTTGATGCATAATAATTTTTTGCAAGAATTTGTTTTTTAAATTTTAATTAGAATAAAAAATTCTGTATTTACCTTTTTTAGATATTAAGTCAAAACTATATTTACTAATCATAAATGTAAATGTGTAGTACAAATCATCAAACACCAATATTTTTAAAATTTTCAAGTTTTTTCTTGTGTGTGTAAATGTGCTAATTTTTGTAGATACGGTTGTACATAACACATTATCAGAAAATAAGAGCAATAGCTATAGTAAATTTAGCCAAAAAGTGTCTAAAATTCAATAAAACATTAGATTATGGAGAATATTTTCTTAAATTTTTTTTTTTTTTATATACTGAGTACTTAAAAATTGTATGTAAAAGGTACTTGCATTATATTTGACTATTTTTTTTTATGACTAAAGCCCTATAGAACAACATTAGATAAACCTCAATCTGTCAGACATGCTAATAGCTTAAATAAGCAACTACTACTGTGTTAAAAAATGCATTTCTATGATATTTTAAACTTAAAGATAAATAATATTTGTTTCAAATTGGATTAATTATACTTTAAATCGGCTAATATTCCTCAAATAAAGTTCCAGAAAAGTATATTTTATTTTTGTAAGACATTTTTTACATTGTGATGAAAAATGACTCAAAAAAAAAAAAATCACTAATCAGCTATTTTAGAGAAAAAAGAAGAAACACTCCTTCCAGTTAATTTTTTTTTTTTTTTTTTTTGAAATACAGCAAAGTAATTTTGCTTATTGAAAATATTAAATTTAATATACTACCTTGAAATTAAAACTAAAATAAAAGCTTCAAAAAAGATTTTTCAGTTTTGCACTTTCTTGTGGGTTAACATGTCATTTATCAAAAACTTTGATTGTTGAATACATCATGAGATTATAACATGATTATTAAGATTAAACAACTAGAAGATATTAAAATACTATATAGTACCAGTTGTAAAGAAACACTCAAAATTCTTATAAAAAAAGAACCAACTCACATTAACCACTTCTTTTTTGTTTCAAATTTTGAAATATTTAATAATTGGAATTGTCATGGTATGTCCTAATTTAACCAACTTTTTTTTTTTTTTTTATGTATATTCTTTACATATAGCTCCAAACTTTTTTACACATCATTTTTGTATAATCTATTTAAAAATGAGAATTATGTTTCTCAAAAATGCAGGATGAAATTAATCAGGACTTTTGTATATTCCAGGTTGATATCATTTACTATTTTGATAATGAACTTTGGACAGTTTCTTCATAAAGTTTATCCTGATCTCTGTCAATTCCATATGTTGATTCGAAAAACTGAACAGACCAATTTTGTCAGTCAAATTCAATAAAATGTATTACACACACACACTTTAAATAATTTCACTCCAAGTAAGGCAGTAAATCCATTGTGACACGAGGGGTTTACTGAATGTCAAATAAGGGAAACATTATTAAAGAGCAAGAACAATAAGAGGAATTAAGACCATAAATAATGATTAATATTGCATTTAAATTTTGGAAAATCAAAGTGGGCTGGAAAACGGAACTGGGAGAGAGTTCCTTGTGCGAGAGAAGAAACTGCTAGTATAGAATTTAGTTATACTTTTATTGCTAAAAGAATTAGTCTAGAAAAGTTGCTGAATTTTTTTAGTTTTGGTCATCATCTGGAAAAGTAAAACCATTTGAATCTTTAAAATTGAGGAAATCAAGCATTTATAACTCTGGTTCAACATTGAGGGTTGAAATCTTGAAATACCTTATCAATGATACTGTTATGAATTTTAGATTGAGCATGAGCAGGTCTATCAAACATTGTCAGATACCATAACCTGTTCCCCATTGGGAATTAATAACTCTATATTCAGTAACAACCTCCATATTGCTTTAAGGTAGCATCTAAGTCCATTCCAGTTTGTTTCACTAAGAATGTTATCCATAATTTTCTCTCTTGATGCTGACCTTTAGAGTATGCGTTACTTTTTAGAACTGATATTTATGCTTTTTGGTTATCAAGTTTTCAGGTAATACTTAGGATCCTTTTTGTTGTTTTTATTTTTTTTAATTTTTTTTTCTGCAGTGTGGTGAACTTGTGACACTAGGGGGAAATATGTTTATCATTAGGATTAACCTGAAAGTTCAGATTTTCATTAAGAAAAAAAAGTTAATTGTGATTTAGAAAAATTTTTTTTATTTTTTTTATTTTATTTATTTTTTTTATTACAATGCATTGGCTGGAAATGTGCTTCAAATTAGATTGTCTCTCTGCTTTTCATATTTATTCAAACTACTTTTCTAATCTCTTCAAATCTTCTCATGAAGTAATAATGAAATCCTTTCTGCGACCTTCATAAGTGCCACTTCTAATCATTATTTAATTAACTTAGATGTTTAATAAACTAATATCATTTTTTTTTGTTTGTTTTATTTCTGAACAAGGAATGGCATTATTTAATTAAGGGCTTGATAAAGTTTTGAAATGCTGTCACAGATTATTACTTGAGGAAATGAAAAATAATTTGCCAATGGTTTCCATATAGAAAGTTTCAAGTCATTTCTTTTTAAAAATGATTGTTTGGCTCACACTCGTGATTACAATGAAGTTGATAAAGGTGTTAACATACATAATCAAATTCTGCTTATTTCTGAAAATGAATATTATGTTGATATGTGTTGTCATAAATTTACCTGGAGATGAGATAAATATTGGCGAGAAGAGGAGAGCAGTAACATTATTATGAGGAAGTGGCAGTGTAGGTGAAACTAGTTTGTAAATATATATTTTTTTTTTCCAACATACTTTGTGATTATTAATCTCTGTATTCAATTAGTTTGTCATAACATTTTCAAAATATGTAAAATGTGATACTGAAGTCCAAAGATGCACTGAAATATTGAAAAATGCATTCCAAAAGCTAATCAAAATAATTAAGAAACAGGAAATTTTCATTAGAAACAAAGGAAAGTGCTGAACCAGGATGTGATATCTATCATCCAATATGGTAGTGAATGCTGGACCATTTCCTTTATGGATAAAGAAGAGATGTGGCTCTCTAGAAAGATACTGAGAATACCATGAGTGGAATAAGTGGGTAACAAGAAAGTTTTGAGGAAAACAAAAGAAATACTTCAAATCAGAAAGAGACAGTTAAAATTTCTAGGTCACATAATGAAGAAAGAGGCCTTGGAGAATTTGACACTCACAAAATATATTAAAGGCAAGAGGGACAATGAGGAGAAACAACAAGAAACATACCTAATGAGCTTGTGTAAATGGATGGCATGTCATGGAGCTGGAATGATAGCAAATGTTGCTAAGGGCTACAAAATACAGGAAGTTTTGAAGAGCTGAAGGGACATGGAACATAAAAAGATCACTAAATAATAATAATAAAAAAAAAAAATTGTAGCATTCTATTTTAGAAGTAGTATTTTAGTGATTATGTGTCCTCAAAGCAAAAACAAAATCCTTTTAAGAAATATTTTTTTTTAACATGCTTTTCTAAAAAAAAAAATATAAATATCCATCTACCCATTGAAACCATTATCTGTCTATGAAGACTAAAATAATTTACATTCGTTCAAATTCAGTAAATATTTTTTATGTAACAGGAAATTTTGTGTATGTGAGACTAACAGTATAACCCATCTTCAACCAGGTGTTTCATAACTGGGAATTTTTACCATTCAGTTAGAGCAGTTTAAGTTTAAAGTCAACCCACCCAAAAATCAATATTAGTAACAATATTTGTGTACAACTGAGGCTCATCCCCAAATGGGGGGTTCCCGATTTGAATGGGGGCAGGTGGCCCTGAAAATGGAACTGTATAATAAAGAATATTGTAATAATTTAAACTATTTTTATTAAAGTTTTTTGAAAGATATATATCCAAGAACAGATAGTAAAATATTGCTGAGAATTATAACGGACAGGAAGTAGTGGAGAGCTATTGTTGCCAACAATTTGGACTCAAAACCGGCACTGAAAAATTATCTATCAAACAAAAAAATTTCATGGAAATCAGATGAAAACTGTGGAAATGCATAAACAACATCCAATCACACACAAACATTTCGAGAATTATAGATATTAGGGTATGGTGAAAAGTTCTTGACCTGACTATGGAATCCAAAAATCTGTTTGGTCAGATTTTTAGAAGTGGGTCATATTCATCATAGATATATTTTGGATCTTCTAGATGCTGTCAGTTCCCAACTAGGTGTTTATGCTGATGACTGAACTATTTACTCCCATTTTCTTGCCAAGTCTGACAATGTAAAACTGGCAAATACTCTGGAAAATGACCTCCAATCTCAGTGTTTAATTAAGGCAAGGCATAGTTTGTAAATTTTAATTCCTTCAAAACAAAGCTGCTTTCATTTATCACTACAGAGGACCTTTTCTGCTTGCCATCACCGTGGCTAATGCTAACCTCAAGGAGATAAACTCTTTGCTCCTTCTTGGGCTCAGGTTTTCAACTGCTATG
>CAHIKZ030001409.1:557500-585597 GCA_903632075.3 Acanthosepion pharaonis
CTTAAGAAAAAATATTTTTATGAATAATGGATATTTACAATATTTTTATTTTCTTGTTTTAATTTTAGAGTAAACTTTTAATTATTTGAAAGTTCTATATTAATTTGTATCTGTCAAATAATATTAAATAAAATCTGTATTTACTAATCATAAATGGAAAAGCTTATTACAATTCAGTGACACCCAGTGTTTTAAAAAGAACTTTGACTATTTTTGTGCCTGTATAAACGTACTGATTTGTATAAATACAGATGTCCATACATGACATTTATCAGAAAATAATAGTAGTAACTATAATAAACTTAAAATTTATTGGTGATTTTCTAACATTCCATCAATAAGTGTTTTCATAAGACTATAAAGCCAAAGTACCTAAAATTTAATAAAATATTAGATTACTTAGAATATTTTAACTCTTAAAGATTACTGGTTTTAATTGTTCTATGATATTTGGTTGATGTTATGCAGTTTCCAGCATTGAAATTTCCTTCACTTCATCTTTTTATTATTTATGGCAATCTTATATATCTGAAATTAAAGAAATATATTTTTTATTGTTATTAGGATGGTGGAATATGGGGTTGATCATTAACTGTCATATAGGAATAGTGCTGCTGCTAACACTTGAGTTTGAACACAGATTGCCAGAGAGCAAACACAGTTGACTTCATCTTGAAATAATTGGATCATGTGACGGGGAAAGGAAAAATACATATATGGGAATTAGTGGCGTCTGACTGAGCATTATTTAAAGGCACTACCATTGTTGTATCTGTGATTTATAAAGTCTCTCCTACAAATGGGTATTACAAAATTAACAAAGGGAGAAAAACTGCTATGGGCAACAAGAGATGAGATGTTTTGGAGAGCCAGGATTGCCATTGTCCTGAAGTGATGTGACAAAGAATTTGTAAAATTATAAACAATCCTGAAATTGCATAAGATCTGATATCATGAAATACCTTAATTACAGTAAGTGTAATTAAAAACAGATAGAAGTCGAAATTCATGTTTTATCACTTTAAACAATATTTTAGTGGATACCCATATTTGATTACACACCATTTATTTATTAAACAGTATTTTTATTTTTGTCTACTGTTCTGATTAATTGATAAATTTTATTAAAGAAAAATGTGTTCTACAGCAGGATTTGAACCTGTTAAAACTTATGAATATCTGACCAAACCATTGGTGGCATTACTGATCAAACAATGCTGAATAAGGTCTTATAGATGCAAATCCTTCCCAGATTCACAAAGTGCAAATCTGCTTAGTTTTGCATCCAAACAAAACAATTTCTAAAGTAATGGATTTTTTTATTTATTAATCTGACATATTCTATCATTTTAAGTTATTTTAATGGATATCCATGTTTGAGTAGAATCTGTTTATTCAACTATTTGTATGTGTGTAATAAATGTGTGTATATGTGTTTGTGAGATATATATATATATATATATATATATATATATATATATATCATTGGGTGCACATTGAAATAAAGGTTAAAGCAAATTATAAGTTTGGTATTTTATTTTATTTATTTTTTTATTTTTTCAAGGCTGAAAACAGTAAAAAAAAAAAAATAATGCTAATTGCTCAATCTACCGTACCATCCAAAATACTACATGTAAAACCCTATTGTTCAAACTAAAACTAACTCCTTGTACTAAAAGATACAGTCCTAAATTTACTTGCAAAATATAGACTATGAAATGAACAGGTTTTTGTCGACTTAATTTCCATTAAAAGTTCAATTTGTTCAGAACTCACACTTTAAGATTTGAAATCATTACAAGTGACAATGAGTTAATGCTAATGTCTAAATTAAATAAAAACACTAAGTGCCTTCTTTGACAATGGAAAATTATGTCTACAAATAATTAGTCTACTCAGAGGTGGGAAGGATTACATTATTTCTTCTATAATAGAAAAGTGGCTGGAAAACAAAAGCACTAATTTCTAAACATTTAATGGAAACATTTAGAATTTTCAACTAATTGACAAGTGATGAGTATTTTCAAGAAGGTACAAATATAATCTAAGTTAGGTAGCTTAATAAATTGACCGGTTTACTTTTAAACATTTTGGGGCGGGTGTTTTTTTTTTTTTTTTTTTTATATAGCACTAATAAGGAATAATAAAAAAAAATCTGAACAAAGTCAGGATTGAAAAGTCCATGATGCTTTGCATGCTAAGTCCATCATTTGCTTGATTGATTGATTTGTTTGGGAGTAAGATTCTGTTGGAGGATTGTGCAAGAAGGAAAGGAACAGATTGATTTGTTTTTCCACAGCTTATCAACCCTTTCCAGGTTATTTTTTGGGAATTATCAAAATAGGTGTTAAAAGGGTTTGGGGATAAGATTTTGTTGGCGGTTTGTGTAAGAAAGGAAAAAGATTGATTCATTTCTAACTGCTTGTTAACCATTTCCAGGTTGTTTAAAGCCAGAAAATATTTTTACATTCAGAGAATACATCACTTACACCCCCCCCAATTATCTAAACTATAATTATAAACTGTAATTTGGAAAGTAAAAATTAATTTTCATGCTAAATCCACCATTTGCTTGAGCGATTGATTCATTTGTAGAGTAAGATTCTGTTGGAGATTTGCACAAGAAAAGGATGAATTTGTTTTCCTAGGACTTGTCCACCCTTTCCAGGTTATTTAAAGCCAGAAAATATTTTTACATTATAAGAATCTATCTATATTTCTGAGATGAGGTATTGTAACTATTTACATTGTTTGGTTTGTTGTCCTCCTCTTTGTCATATTCACAATGTTTCATACCAGGCTTTTTCAGGTAATATGTTGGAATTTCAAATTGAACCCTTTATTTAATCCCTGGGGGTTAGATTATTCTAGTTCCTCATGCCATGCCCTTTTTTGACTTCAGTTTTCAGTTAATTCCCTTAATTCCCTTAAGTAACTCAACTCACTAAGTTTTCTTGTTCACCTCTGCTGTGACCCCAAGGACACATCTCCGTGGCTAAAAGCATTGGTTGAAGTAATCTAAAAGTAACTTGAACCAAAGAATTGCAAGTTCAGTACATGGCCATACCAGAGGTGAACAAAGACTTGGAGAGTTATCAAAAAAAAAAAAAAAATTAACTGAAACTGAGATATTCAGAAAAAGCATGTCATGTGGAACTGGAACAATCTACCACCATGGGCTAAATAAAGGGTTCAGTTTGGATTTCCATCATATATTACCTGAAGAAGGCTGAAGTGTACAATGGCCAAAACATTATGAATTTGACAATAAAGACGAGGACAATGTGAATTGTGTAAATACATTATATGAATATATCACTTTCCCTCCAATTATCTAAACTTTCATTCTAAACTGTAATTTTGGAAAGTGAAAATTTCACAACATATTTTTCATCTGAAAAGAAAATACAAACTTTAAGCAAAATGGTCATAATCTCTGGAAAAAAAAAGAAGGCATATGTTTATACTGATGCTATGAAGATACAAGTTAATAAAATGTTTCAGGAGACTTTATCTTTTAGATTTATTCCTAAATAAAAATTCATGTAGCATATATTTTTGTTTTGTTTGTATGATAAAACTTGGCACCCTGCCAAACAAGTTGCTATCAATATTTTTGATAAGGATAGATATTGTTAAGTGAGTTACAGCCCTTGACCAAAAAACCTGTTTGGTGTGTCTGCCTTTGGAACCAAGACATAAATCATTGGTCTGGAATCTATGGCCTGTCAGTTTTACACTTGTAGCAAAGTGTAGTTGAAAGGAAATGTTACTAAGGAAACCTACCTGCGTAAATCTGTAAGTTCCTTTCAAGTTGTCATGGCCATATTTAATGTGCTCTAAACACATGGTATGATAACACAATAGCTTATGAATTTGAGGAATATAGGAGACTTGCAGATATGTCAGTTTGTGCCTACTTAATTGAATTTTAGTGCTTTGTAGTCAGATTGAGAATCCCTGATATTAAATTACCAAACCCTATGCTATCATAGAAAAAATGCTGACTTATCACAAGAAAAATGAAAGCTAGTTAGAGCCATAATAAATAAGCTAAACCTTCATGTCAGAACAATTTAAAATGTTTTTATGTTCACAATAATGTTCACTCTGTATGAAGCCCAAGAGCTACTCCAGGTAGAGGGTTACAGGGTAAGAGCTAAGGACAATTTATGCAGATATGTGGAGAAGAACCTTATAATTGAACAGGTCAGGACTGTAATGATTGGGGAAACATCCTCTTGGTAGTCAGTTCCACAGAGTAGCAGTTAGTGGGGAAACTACATCTCACCAATGAAGGGAATGAAGGTAGTCTGCTACAATGTGCATGGCATGGTGGATTTTGCCCATCAATGTTAGAACTGGTGGATCTAAGGAATGTACCTTGTCTGAACACTTTTCATGAAAATTATAACAGTAGTGAGATGTATACAAGGTTTCATCAGAGAGAAATGAGGTTGTAGGGTAGAAAATTAATCACACACAAGGCTGTGTAGGTTATCTTTGGTTAGTGGCATATCAACCTCTGAGTTATTTAATACTGAAATCTCAATAATTTGAATGCAGCTGTATATCTTCTAACTTCAGATAAAATGTATTGTTGGTCTGTGTGTGTGTGTATATATATATATATATATATATATATATATATATATATATAGCTGGTATTTTTTACTATAAAATTGCATTTTTATACTTTCATAGTGTTTTGTTTTTTGTTTTGATGTTCATGATTTGCCCATAGCTGGGACTCGAACAGGTGCTATCACCTCAGGTCAAGGTGGACATGGGAACAACAGCAATTATAAGGTGGTTCCATGCTCCTCAAAACCTTATCTCCCAATCTTGCTGCCGGATGTAGTTTATCATCATACCCAAAACTACAAGACTGTGTAAATGCTTTTCGACTGTATAGACACTGGAAAGTGAAGATTTGGCAACTCTTGCCAATATATGGCAGCAATACTCCATTTTTGGCCTGATTTAGCTCTTTTAAAGATAGAGGATAGGAGTTTGGTACTTACTGGAGTGGTACAAGGAACCAACTATTTTTTTCAGCCTATTTAGCGATAGATTATATATGAGTTTGACTTTAGTTCTGGGTTGAGTTTAAGTTCCAGTAGATGCTGAAGGTATGGGGACTTCCTGAGAGAACAACTGTTCATTGCAATAGGCAAAAATTCAAGGTTTGCTCATTGATGAGAAAGTATGCCAAGGTCGCTTTCCCTGATTATAGTTTCAACACTTCAAATTAGAAGGTATCACTTTGAAAACTGAAACTGGATCAGAAGCATACCTTGAAGTTTATTTTGGTTACTGGTGAAATAGGTGGCGGCTTCAGTGCTCTAAAAGAATGAATAGAAATTCAAGGAGAGTGATGACAAATAAAAACTTCAATCCTTCTACTGGAAGGGGATATGACCTTCTCAGGCTTGATGACTGTCCTTTTAAGTAAATCTGTGGCTGCACTTTTCCTTGGCTCAAAAATTCAAAAGAAAATTATAAAGAAAAATTCACAAGATAGCCAAGCAGAATATGTAACAAATATTGTGCTAATTAGTCACAAATCATTTAAAGGTAACTCTTCCTTTTGGGTTGAAGTTCTGATATTTTTAGTTCTGGTGCATCAAGAACTGATTGTAGAAAAGAATGGTATGATCATCTTCTGGAAGCATTGCCAGATAATGAGGACAAGCATGAAAGAAATAGTAAAACTTCTTTTTCAAATCTATAACTTTTACCTTTCTGCTCAGTGTCAGATTACATTGCCATGTATTCTTGCAAGCATTAGTGGACATTGTTACTGATGTGGTTGAAGTGAATATCTTTTTGCTTAGAAAAACTTCTATGAAGAGAGAAGAAACAAGATTGAACTTCGTAAATGACACTGTAGCTATGATTGGAAGAAAAAAAAAGAAAAAATATAAGCATACAAATCCTGAACATTATTATGTGTCAATGAATTTGTGGTTTTTACTAAACATTGGCAAACAGATCACCTACTTTTTTTTATGAAAGAGGTTGTCTGCAGAAATACACAAGAGAATGCAAAATCACCATTAAATTATAGTTTCACCATCCATGTGTAACTATGCAACATGTCTATGCAGGTGTATAAGACTTTAGGTGGATCAACTACATTGAATCAATAGCTACATCTACTGCAAGGAAAGTTGGTTCATTGTGTTGTACCAGAAGGTTTTTCTCATCAGAATCCATCTTACATATATATAAATCTACTAGTCATCCATGCATTGAATACTGCTGTCATATCTGGTCTGGTGCTTCTGCTGTTCATCTTGAGATTCTTAACAAAATCCAAAGAAGGATCTGTAATGTAATCAGTCCTGAGTTGACGTCTCAATTTCTGTCACTTTCTCATAAACATGATGTTGCTTCCTTCTGTGTTTTCTACAAATATTTTCATGGCAGCTGTTCTGATTAGCTTTCTTCTCTGATGCCCCGACTACATGAATTTAAGTGTGCTACTAGATTGGCATCTAGGTCCCACCCTTTTACTGTTAAAATAGTTAAATGTAACCACCACTTCTACAGTAGTTTCTTTTCTCGCACTTCCCAACAGTGGAACTCCCATCCTCTTACTTGCTTCCCTGATAAGTACAATCTTCAAAAATTTAAATGCAATGTCAATTGCATCTTTTGTTGCCTTAATCCCTGTTCTTTTTATCCTTTCCTCACCCCCCAATTCCATACCCAGTCTTTTCCCTCACTTTCACTCTCTCTAACCCCCTGCATACTAGTAACTCTCACCTTGCTTGGGATAAAATGCTTAGAGTCTAAGTTGTATGTCTCGTTAATAAGTACAAGGTAGAGTGTAGCTAAAAGCAATAGTGAAATTATTACTACATTTTTCATAAATTAGATAACATATTTTGGAGCACTTCTTTGCTTACTGAAAATGGACAGGAATTCAATATACAGTGTCTTCAAGGCCTGGTGCAAAGTTTGAAGACTGTTTATCAGCCCAAAACCATGTCCCAATTAAAGTCACTATAGAATACTTGGAGAATTGGTGAAGAAAACTATAAAAAATGCAAATTCAGTGTGACATTTTGTATAAGCTAAGAATTGTCTTAAAAATATCAGTGGCTATAAACAACTGCAACCAACTGTTTTGGGTTTAAAAAAAAAACAAAAAAACTGAAGGATGCTAAGAATTCAAATACCATTCACCAAACATGTGAGCAATGAAGTTTTAGAGAAAATGGAAACAAAAAGGTCACTTATGCTTAGAATCAGAAAGAGATGACATTTCTAAGGTGCGTAATGAGGAAAGAGGGCTTAGAAAATTTGACACTCATAGCACATTGAAGGCAAGTGTGACAGAAGAAGAGAGCTTAAGCTACCTAACAAGCTTGTGTAAATGGATGGCAAAACAGGATTTAGGAGCGATAGCAAAAAGATAAAATTTCCTCAGAGCTACAAAGGACAGGAAATTATGGAATCATGATTGCTCATGCCCTGAAAGGACACGGCTCTTAGAAGAATCTTATTCTGCAGGCAGATTCTTCTAAGAATCTGCCTGCAGTTCTAAAAGATAAATGTTTTCTATTTGCTGGTACATCTACTAATGAAATTGTGGACACTAATCTCAATGCAATGCTATAAAATCTTTAGAACATGAATCATGAAAAGTGAGTTGTACACTTTGTCACTAAATGAGACAAAAGCTGTTATAGGCTTATGATACAGAAGAGAAATAGGTATGATCAGTAGATGTGATTGGGTCCAGGGATTGGTAAAGAAAATATTTATGAGTGCATCCTTTCTGTCAGTTTATCTTGGTAGACATGGAAATAGAGCAGATTATGACAGTAATCTTGTATCTATTCAACAAAAGTATCATGTTCCATTTTATAGTGCTGACTAGTATTAACAAATGTAGGGAAACATTGAACTGTTAGATAAAAGATGATTTTTGAACCAGATAATGAAGTTGAAGAGGTTTTGAATTATTTATATTTTTTTGTCTGGGTCTGGTTAGACGTTTTCTTCTTGATTGGTGCTATAGTTTCTAAATAATACTCTCTTCCACCATTGATTCTTGAACACTTTCTCTTGTTTGGTAGTTGATCTCCATCAAACATTTCACATATTGCTCTCTAAGAGTGAGGCACCAATAACAAGTTTATTCGCAATGATACTTTTAGTCTGAAAACAATGTCAGGACTTAGTTGAAGTTATAAATTGATTTAAACATTTTTTTTTTTTAGGTTTGCTATTATAAAGTTAGTGTTTGAACTCTGATTTTGTAATTGACCTTTTGGCAGTCAGGGTGTTAAAGCTGAAACATACAGAGGGAATCCTTGACTTAAGACAGTTCTGTTCATACGATGCATCATAATGCAATTATCTGTAAGTCATAACTTCACATCCATAGTGCACTGCCATCAGAAGAGGTTACACTACACTTGGAGCCATAATGAAGGACAATAAGTTTCCACAAAGACAAACAAGAGGGAATGTACAATAATCCAATATGGCATACAATTGGGAAACAAGACTAATGGATATTGTGTTGTAACCATGAATTGTCATAGGTCAGGACTGTTGTAATCTGGTGCCTTATTGTGTTTTGGATAGTAAGATATTTTTACTGAATATTACATTCCCAATTTTTGTGGGAGATAATGATTTTTTTCCCCCCAGAAACAAGTCCTACAGCTGGGGAAAGGAGATGGATTCATATGTTTCCAAAGGGTAATTGTGTATAAGGGAATGTAACAAACCCAACTGGAATTAGAACATAATGCTCTGATTTTTTTTTTCTCTCTCCATTGCACCACAAGTACATCCACTAGGTTGACTAGAACATAGTTTAAGTGGAAACATAAGCAATTCAAAACAGATCTACTGATAAACCACCAACATTTCAGTTCCCACATAAAGGGTTGAGCTTCGTAAATCTATACAGTAAGTTGCAAATGTTCTAATGAAGAACACTGGCAGAGAATGAATATTATAAGCAAAATGACGGGAAGAAACAAATTTATGATGAATGTTGTCCTGAATCAAGGTGAACTCTTTTAATTAAACTTTGAAGTCTCATGGTGGAAGATAAATGATACAGAATAGACATTTGATATTGAAGATGCTCTGTTAGTATACAGAGCACTTGTGAATTAGAGAAACTGCACAAGAAAGAATTACAGATGTACTGAAAATGAAATATTTGAACAAGTTCCTGTAGCCAGCCAAGAATATTTATAAAATGCATCTGTATGAACAAAGAATTTTCTGGAAAAATGGTTCTTAAAGCAAGACTAGTAGCAAAAGGCTTGCAAGATATTGGAGCAAGCAACATTAGAAATGATTCTTTTAGGAATATTTTATGGCTGCCATTGTAATAATAACTTCAAAGAGATGGGTTGTGAATCAATGGATATTAAAACTGCTTTCCTGTAAGGTGACATTTGATAGACAAGTCTACCTGTGTTCTCCTTCATAAGCCAATGTACCCCAGATAACCTTTGGAAGTTATTAAATTGTATACGCAGATTAGAAGAGGCTTCTTTTGCACAGTATTTATCAGAAAGGAGCTAATAAAATTGAGCGTGCTTCCTTCAAAATAGAATTGTCATTTTGACGTGGTATTTTAACCACATATTGCATGACATTATCACCAACCCTGTTAATGACCTCTCGTTTTGCTGGGTCAGGGGTTTTTCATATCTCTGTTTTTGAACCAGCTTCCTAACAGTTTCAAAATGAAATCCAAAGAATCAAGCAATCAGAATTATATTGGCCAAAATGTAAAGTAAGATTAGGAAAGTATAATAGTTGGGTAAGATGAATCCCTTAGAAAATCTATTACCTATCTAATTGAAATGTTAAAAAGAAAGTATCGCATGATAAGGTTGCTAGTCTGATTGGAAAATCAAACAAGACCAGAGTGAAAGATTTATTTTGAAGCTGGAAAAACTTGATTGAATTAATCGAGTCAACAAAATGCTTAAGAGGGCTCTGAGAGATGGATCTCAGTTCTTCTGGTTTTGGGTTAAATGTGAAAAAAATAAAGTATTCAACCTTGTGTCATGGCCGAGTCGGTTAAAAGCACGTCAGATTTAATGATGGTTTCTCCTTCAAAGGAGGACACAGATTTGTTGGTGGGTGCATTTTTTTTTTTTTTTTTTTTTTTAACTTTTTTTTAAATTTCTATTCAGGCTAGTAGACAAAAATAGATTTTTTTTTTTTTTTTTTTTTTTTTTTTTTAATAGTGTCTACTCAAATATGGGTATCCATTAAAAGTAGTGTTTAAATTATAAAATATCTAAGACTTCATTAGAAATAAATGATACATTTTTAAAAAGAAATATACCATAAAAAAAAGGATGTAATTCATGTTGCTGCTGCTAAAGGTCATGTCCTGAATGTTTTGAGCCCATGAGTCACCTTGTCTCTCCAGCTCTCATGGTCTTGGCAGTTGGAACATCCAATGCCAATCTGTTGGAGTTCCAAGTGGATGATGTCCTTTCAGTGGCTGTATAGTTTGCTGCATGCTCATCACCATTTAACTGATAATGGTTTGAACTGGTAGATAACACTGATTGGGTGGTCATGAGGATGTGGCCAAGTCAGTGTACATGGTGCTGAGCAGTGGTGTGGCAGATGTTAAGCTGGCCAGTCCTCTGGTGGAGAAGCTCATTAGACACCAGATCAAACCAGTGCACGTTGTCAATGGGTGAACTGTAGGTGTAGGACTTGAAGGATGGAGTTGAAGTTCTTGCCGAGACTTTCATACAAATACATTAAAACAAGGTGAGCAAGAACAAAAGTAATATATTTATCATGAAATAGTAAATAAAAATTTTTTTTCCTTTTGTCAAATTTTAGATATCTTTTTGATTTATCATTTTATGAGAAATATATATTTTTACTTTGTCCTTCTTCTTTTTATTTTTATATAATATATATATATATATATATATATATATATATATATATATATATATATCACACACACACACACACGTGTGTGTTTTGAAAGCTATGAAATTTTTTACACATTATAGTGATGCCTCATTTACTAACATTTCTAATCTATATGGAATGACCATAAAAGTTTTCCCCCCTCCCCTTTTATAGGCAAAAATCCATAAAATGCATGCTGGGATACTTTTCTTAGTCAATAAAATAGGTTGAATTACAATTTGACTTGACTCAGTCCAGATCTACGTTGTCTATATGGAAGATCATTGAGTTTTACCTAGCTTTTCTGTGTAGATACTAATTTGTGGTTCGTAAACCTTTTTGCTTTTTATCTATGAATTTATATTGTTTGCTTGCCTGATACCATTTAATTTTTGACCCTCTTTCTTTCTGTTGTAAATAATATTAATTTTGTTTGTTGGACAGTTATTTATTTTGCATTTGGACTATAACATCTATCTTCACATATATATTTGGTTGCCTGTATCTTGTCTCTTTAAACAGTCAAAAAGAAACCTGAAGCAACACTTAAACTATAATACAACAAACTTCAAAATGACTTGATCTGCAAACAAACATAATTATAGTTAAGAACAAATATACAACCTTAGAAGTTAGTAACTCAAACTGAAACACCTTCAAGGAAGCACAAGTGACATTGGCAAAAGAAGTCATTTTAACAGAAGCAAGATAGAAAAAGTGGGTGACAGATAAGATTCTCAAACTAATGAAAGAGACAGCAGATAACACCAAGAAATAGCGCAGAATATAGGATTTTAATGAATGGCTAAATGAGACGTGTGTAGAGATAGAAAAAATTACTAAGCAGACATAACAGGTAGACGTGCATAAAAAGATAAAATAGTAGGTTGAAAAATGCTCCTCAACATGATGTATAAGATCTAAAAACAAAACCCACATAATAGAGAGAAAAAATACTCCAATGATTGAATGAATATATCAAAGAGCTCTTCCATGACAACAGAAGTGAAACTGGTAATACTTAAAAACATGAAAGGACTTGTCATATTAAAATCTGAGGTAAGATCAGCACCGGCCAAGATGAATAGAAGCATATCGGTAGGACCAGATTAGATCATAGTTTCTGTCTTTTAGCATCTCTCTTTGTTTGGGATTGATATAACAGAAATATATGATGGTGACAAAATACCTAAAACAGGTGCAAATGAATATGAACCTTACTGACAGTAAGCTTGTTGTTATTTTATAGATACAAGTATTTAAGCAAATGCTCTGTTTATGATAAACAGTATTAAATAACATTTACCGGCCTGAATGTCAGAAATTTTCATAGAAAATATTCGTTCATAGACAGGATTCGAACCTGCATCCTATACGGAACCGTCATATACGCTGACGTGCCTTAACCACTCGGCCACAACGTTAAACATAAATAAAAATGTCTTTAATAAATAAATTGTCGGACCTCGTCCATTTCTTAACATATGACGTCATTTGTTTACATTCGATACGCCAGAGCAGTTATGAATGTACGAGATTCATGGAAGATTGTAGTTTATAACAGTAAATTCGACCTTGTCTACCATAAGGTTCATGGTATAGGATGCAGGTTCGAATCCTGTCTATGAACGAATATTTTCTATGAAAATTTCTCGGACATTCAGGCCGGTAAATGTTATTTAATACTGTTTATCATAAACAGAGCATTTGCTTAAATACTTGTATCTATAAAATAACAACGTTAAACATAAATAAAAATGTCTTTAATAAATATATTCTTTTAAGTTAACCTTTTTATCTCATATAATTTAAAAAGCAATTTATACAATTTTTTTTTAAGAATATCAGTTTATAAACACAATTTTAGAAAAATGACCCACAAAAGTGTTTTCAAGGGAATTTTTTATTTAAAAAAAAAAATCACAGTGCAATTGAAGTGTTCCTGAGTCCTTTTCAGAAACTGATTGTTCTTTGATAACACATGCATTTGCAAATTCTTAACCTCAGTTCCTTTCTATCCAACAATTTTTCAGTTTTGACTTCATTTTTTCATATATTTTTTTCTCTCTTATATATTATTTTACATTGATTTACTTTGTCTAGTGTCCACAAATTGCTTGTTTTACCCTTTTTCAATTGGTAACCTTCTAGTATTTCCTAATGAAACCCTTTATTCAATCCACACTATTAGATTGTTCTCATTCTGCTGCCTGTGCTAGGGGAGATAACTAGTCCCAATTATATACAATTTGTCTTAATGATGTTGTTTTATCTCTTCTGAGTATGACCTTTTTGCACTACCTAACCCAGAGATTGAACTGCCAGGTAAATTGATTTGTTTAAACAATGCTTTTATCCATTGTGTCCTTATAATAATTTGGTGGTGAAGATTTGGAGTCTTGTAATTAATGTCGCCTGTCTGCCTCTTCAACTGAACACCAGTATATGACTTTTGGACTACCTGTAGTGTAATTAGGTGGTGAATAATAGAAAACAACATTGGAAGATAAGAGGATTGAAAGAATTGGTGCATGCTAGAATCTAATATTTTTCTCAGTAGGCCTAGCATAGAAATGAGAATCTTTAATTAAGGAAGAAAGAACATTAGTCCTAATAATGAAAAATGTCACTGCTTAATTTACAGATAGCCTAAAAAGTGATGTATTGTAATTTGGTGGCAGACCAGCAATCTGAAAAGAAAGAATTAAGATCAAATTAACTGATACAAAAAAAAAAGAAAAAGTGTCCTTGAGTTCACCCTCCTGGATTGAATGAAGAGTTTGGTTTGAAATTCCCTCAAGGCTACCAACTACAACAGAAGACGTGTCAGACAATCACTGACATGAGTTGAAGTCAATCCATATATACCATATATTTCCACGTATAAGATGACCTTTAAAACCCCCAAAAATAACCCTTAAAAATTGGTGGGTGGGGGATCATCTTATGCTACAACTAAAATAAAAAAAACCTTAAATTCTGAGTGATGTTTTGTTTGTCAGTATGCTAACCTTGTTCTTGGTGCGATAGCCAATAACGGAAATGAAAAGATTCACATTATCAAATAAACTGATAATAAAAGTAATAAAATCATTTTTTTTTACCTCATATGTTACTGGCATAACTTCATAAAAATTATCTATTTGAAGGATAATTTGATATCAATGAAATCAACTTGTATTCATGTAAGCTTAGCTGAGAAAATATAAACATGAAGTTTTGATTACATTAACAGCAATGTAATCTACTATTATTGTACATTATATTGTTATTAGCAGTATTTTGTGATTGTCAAAGTATAAGTAAATGGCTATTACTACATCGGGCTGTTTGTAACTGTTTAGTTACAGGAAAAGAAGAGGAGGAGGGGGAAGAAAAATAATCTGTATTTGCAAGGGATTACATGATGAAACTTAAACAAAACAATGTTTTCTCTTTTAGGGGATGTGTGTAAGGCAAATATGATATAGATCAGTTTTGTTATTTTGTTTATTTTGAATTTCTAAGGATGTTGTAGAGTGATTTCACAGTGGAGGCTTGTATTTGTACTAAGTCGGTCCTAAAATAGGTTCGACGTACAAAACGTTAGGAACTCGATATAATAGGTATAACGCAGAGTAATCTAGCTGTGGTCGCTGATACTTTAAGTATTCGACTCACATTCATCCGGCATCGACTGACTGACCGCCTAACTGAGCGACTCCCTCATTACTCTTACTTATTATAGGTGGGAGTCTATTAACTATAGAATAGGTGTGTTCCACTATAACATAGGATACAGTTAGTAATACATATCCAATAATATTTATATAGGTACGTTCACTGAATTTTTCGATACCTAAAGTTTAAAATTAAATTTTAAAAATGTAAAAGCATTCTTGAAGATTTCATTTTTACTTTAATTGAAAGCTAAATGATTAAATTGATTTCCAGTAAGTAAAATATTGTAGTGTATTTCAGATAGAAATTCTATAGATTGGAATGTCAAATAATTGCTCGATTTTAATTTTTTTTTTTTTTTTTTTTTTTAAAGCAGACATTTTCTTAATTTTAAGAAACTTTTAAACAAAATAAATTTATCGTTTTTAAAAATCTTCCAAAATTAAATTATAGATTTGTGACATTTCTTTTATAAAAAAAATTATTTAATTTCTCCAAGGTGTCCTGTTTTTAACTACTAAAAATATCCCCATCCTAAAAATTTAATTTTCTGAAATTTCATGAAATAAACTAAGTGGGTAGTAACATATGTTTAAAAAACTTTTACCAAGATTTTCTATAATAATAATAAAAAAAAAAAAAATTTTAAATTTCATTCATTTCTGAATATGTCCTAAAAGTTTAATTAAAATTCAACAATTATTTGAATCTTGCAAGAATTTCCAAATCCATGTGTTTTTTCACTGGAAAAATGCAAAAAAAAAAAAAATTTATCTTTGGTCTGCTCCTGATGTTAAAAAAAAAAAAAAAATCATTTTTAACCAAAATTTACAACATGCTACAAAGGAGTGAAAAATTTCAACAAATAATAATAAAAAATACTTTGGTCTTTCTTCTTAATAACAAAGATTTTAATGACAAAACTTTGTTTTTATTGAGTTTGGGTCCTTTTTTTTTTTTTTTTTTTTCATCATGCTATGCTGTTTTTTACATGACCAAGTGAAGGTACCTATCTTTATATACTCAATAAGCAGTCCTCTTATACTACACGTGTAGGATAAGTTCATGAAAATTTGCTGTTTTTTTTACCTTGTCTTATCTAAAGGTTGCCTTGTATGCAGAAATATACAGTAATTTCCTCTCTTCTAGAACTAATTTTTCATTTTCACCGACTTTGTATAAATTTTATCGTTTTAATTCCAGTTAACATGGGGAAAAAAATGTGTTCAAATTTTTAGACTTGCAATTCAAATTCCATATAATTAGAAATTCATTTGTCATTTTACAGAAATATTTAATTTCAATCTTCAAAGAAATTCCATTTGTCTTTCATTGATGAGAAACCGTCTCCTTGACTTTTTAAGTCATCTGCACAGCTTATCTATAAATAACTCCATTTTATCATGATTTCTTTTTGAAAGCCAAATCTTGTGAATTTTTTTTAATCATTTATACTTGATTATCCTCTCTGCTTAAACTGAGAAGAGAGAATATGTTAAGGTTTCAAAAATATGACTTTGTTGGCATTGGAAGCATCATGGCCAGGTTTCAATTTTTTTTTTTTTCTTAAAGTTTATTAGTATCATAAATTGTTATTACATTTACCTTGTAAATGTCTACCATTAGTAGCTCTAATTCGAGCAGAAATTTCAGAAAATTTAGCTTAGCTCACTTTTTAGTTTTATGAAAACCTCAACTGACCCTAATTTAATGAATTTCTCCTCATCACTTAGTATTCTCAATGCTTTATTAATGTAATCATCATGCTTTAAAATCATTATCTCAAATCAGCTTTAGTAATTGCAATAGATTTATTGCAATGTGATCTTTTTAATACACTAAAATGCTTCAATTTGCCTTAGAAAATTGGTCCGCTCAATGGGAGTTCTTGCAAATAGACATGGTCCAAATCATTGAGTATAGCCTTAATTGCACTCCCTTTATCTGCCAAAAAGGGAGTTAGCCATCTGGGCTGAGCAAAGAAAACCTTAAATTTAGAAAATATAACTTCCTGTTGTACTGAGATGAATGAATACAAACGTAAAGTCCATGTAATAAGTTAGTTGTAGATTATTAGAAAAATTCAGTATGTATTTTGTTTGAAAGATGAAGCAGTCGAAACAATTTGGGAGTTACATCTAGAGACTTGAGAACAGCCTCTGATTTGAGGGTGGTCTGAACAGACTGGGTTACCAAATCTGAATATATTTCTAACTGGAAACCATCTACAGAGTTAGGCACTGCTTCTGCCAAAACCTGTCACTATAGGATGCAATGGATAAATTGTCATTTAAATTACCCAAAAATGAAAATAATACTGACACCTCATTTTAACCAAAATAATTATTTTCCAAAATTACATAAAAATGTGCTGAAATACAAAAGAGTAACTTTATTGAATAAAATCACCATTGGCTTCAACAACAGCCTCCAGACGACTTTGGAATCTCTTGCAACTCTTCTGGATGGTCTTCTGAATGCTGCCATAATCCTTGCCTTCAGTTCATCATTAGTATTACAGAGAGATTTGTTTGTCTCTCCCTCAACAGCGCCCCTCATAATAATCAAGAGGGTTGCAGTCTGGGGAGTTAGGTGGCCAGATATAAGTGGTGATGCGGTCACAGCAGCCACCCTCTTTACTCAGGGCAGCACTACCTATTCAAGGCATTTGGTATAGGCCTCAGTGTTGAATCTGAGGCCTTCACCAACAAATATCCGAATGATTAGTGGGTTTTCCATAATCACCATTAGATTAATCCAACTCTTTCTGAATCCTCTACACACTGTCCTCAGATTGACACTGAAACACTCTTAGTAGTTTCCAGCATGAATGCCAAGCAGTACAGCATTCTGTTTCCAAATTTCTGCAGGAGTGAATTGTGTCATGGTGCTCTTTTTCTTACAGATGGTGCCCAACTGACCCTATCATACTGTGCAGTTGACAAAAGTTGACAAAAACAATGCATATGCATGAAATTAAAAATGATGACAATTTACCCATCACATCCTGTATAATGTATACATTTGGTTGTAATGCATGGAGTTGGTATACTCTTATCAGATTGGTTAACATATATTTGTACCCTAGCATCATTTCATGTGCTGCTGTTTCTTTCTTTCTCTCTTTTATATATATTGGCTGTTGGCTCCTCTAAGAAGCTCAAAGACCCTTTGCCAACCCTCACCAGGCTTGTCTGAATTCAGTATTCCCTTCCCATAGTCTGGTTGACAACAAAAGCTGTAGGACCCAGTCCATCTTGCTATTTACCCAGATGGATTCTTACATTTCCCATGTATTTGCATGTAACAAACTCAATTGGAATTTGGCTTTGATTTCTCCTGAGCTATCTATTATACCACCTGCACATCCAAGCTTACAACAACTAGTATTTACAAGCAGTCACCCATTTAGGTATTGACTAAGCTTGACATTGCTTAACTTTGGTGATCAGATGAGAACCCATGTTTCAGTGTGATATGTTTGTAAGCTATACCTTATTCAAAAATTTTCCAAAAATTGGTAGCATCATTTGATATGTGGCACATGGTTGGTACACCAGCATAGGCCATATTTCTATGATAATGTGCATTGCAGGGCATAGGCAATTGGCCTCTTTAAACAATTTATTTAGAAGATTGTTCAGTAAAATCATAGAATTTACTGAACTCATTTCTGTCATTTTCAACTGCAGAAATATATATATATATATATATATATATATATATATATATATATATATATATACACACACACACACACACACACACACACACACACACACACACACACAAGTCATTCCATGTCAAATCAAGATCAAATAAGTAGTTCACCTTTTTTATATCTATCCAAGTACTTTAAAATGGTATATAATTTAGCATTGTAGGAAAAAAAAAACTACTGACATATTGTTATATAAACTTTGTAACTTTTTTCCAAAATTCACCTTTTTGTCAAAGGATCAGATCTCGGAACCTTTGACCTAGAGATGGAAAATAGGTACCATTCAATTCATATCCAGAAACTCTGTAAGTGTACCAAATTTGAAAAAAATCTGTCATTGATAATCACTCTTGTTGTCATTGACACAATGATTCATGTGTATGTATAATATATATATTTGAAGCAATATAAATCAAACAGTTACACTCATATTGGAAATGGGACTGCTCTCAAAATTACAGAAGTTATTTTCACAGTCTTTGATATTTATAGATAGTTGTTTTCTTGGAGACTACAAAATGGTATCTTGTTTGGTAAATAAAATTTATATCACTGAATACTAATAGGTACTTGATATATAACCCATGATGATGTCATATTTGTTGATTTTTGAAAATGTCTTTTTTAACATTGACAACTACTCTAACTAGTTGTTCTCTTAACTTTTTAGATACAACTTGCTTTTATTTCTTTCTTGATTTAACCAATTACATCTCTGCCAATAAACAATCCTCTACTGGCTTCAATGACAAAATGTATATAAGGAAGGTGTTTTGGGGACTTTGCAAGAAAAATCTTTGATATCTCTTCTACAGCCAACATGCACAACACTGATTATAAGAAATGAACTTTGTCCAAGAATGTTGTCTTGAGACATCAAGATGCTTCCTGGCACATTTTATTTAAATTGTATAAATTTCTGCTGCCAAATAATTAAAAAAAAAAATGCTTCACCTCTTTAACAGAGTACTGCCAATTCTATTTTGGCAACCAAGAATTTGTTGAATTGAATTAGATTTTTTTTTTTTTTTTTTTTTTTTTTTTTTTTTTTTTTTTTTTTTAACCTTGTTTTATGATTTCTTACCTGATCAAGTGATTTGCAATTGTGGCTAGTGTCTGCCTGAAATTGTTTCTGTTTTGTTCATGCATTGAACAAAACTGCTTTTGAAGAATGGTATTTTTATCTTTTTACCTTTTTTATTTTGTTTCTACTGAAACTTTGTCTGCATTATTAGACCTGAAACTCTTTCCTTAACCCTTCTTCATTATTTTGATCCCACTTTCTTTGTCTGAAAATAAGATTTTCATACAATACAGACTGTATAGCATGATACCCAGACAGGAAGCTGTTAGTCATTTGAGATATTTCCTGATTTTGGTAAAAAGGAAATTCAACTCCACTCAATTTAAAAAAAAAACAAAAGGTCCTTGCTTGCAAGTGTGTGTGTAAAATATATATATATATATATATATATATATATATATATGTGTGTGTGTGTGTGTTCTTGATTGTTTTCATTCTTACATAATTGATTTTACTGTCTTGTAAGTTTTTGCTACTGCAGGAGTTTGAGATCTGAAAGTGTTTTTCTCTAACAAAAGAGGGTATATTAATCTTACAAGCTTGTATAAGCTGCTAAAAATTAAAATTTTTCTTCAACAGAAATAAGCTGCTCCATAAAGTTTATGGCTTACCATTGCCCTCTTATATGAGCCAATTTAGTCTTGGCTTTCAGATTAGAAAGTAAGATGTCTCCTTTGACATCTTGTGTTTAGAGAAATATTTTTTGTATGAAGTTGGAAATTTTTAACCACTTGTTCAATTACTATATTTTTTTTTCCTATTTGATATTGGGCTTTTTAATATCATGTCTTTTTGAGATACTGCCCATGCAAACTATAAAGGCAGCCTCATGCTAAAAGTATTTTTAATTATTGACTATCATTTGTTGACTGAAGTATGAGGAGGTGCTAAAATGTCCACAGCTCTACTCCTTTTCCCAAATGGCTTCTTATTTTGGCTGAGAATATTTTTACTCTCTCTCTCACTCACCCACTCAGATGTAAATGACATTAAACCACATTTACTAGTAAAGCTCTAGCTTAGTCACCATTACTCACAGATTGGCTGTAACCTGTTCGGGTGCCATCTATTAGTCAAATAGGAGGGGACTGTTACTCACCAACTAAACTCATTAGGAGAGATGTACCTTAATATTTGTCATATCTGATTTAGTGTTTCTGCTATGTATTTAGACTTTCTTCATAAAATACAATGAATTTGCAATGTTATTTGTCCTGACCAGGCATCTCAGCTTGAGTTACTTTCCCATTGCTGTAACTTAGCTTCCCTGTGCCTTTTCTTTAAATACTTTCATAGTAATTATTCTGATGAGCTTTCCTCTTTCATACCTTGACTTTAAGCACAGTAATAGATTAGCATCACGTTCTCATTCTTTTGCAGTTGAAATGGCCGAGATGTAACTGTAAGTTCCTTGTTAACAGTTTCTTCTCTTGCACTTCTTGCTTGTGGAACTCTCTTCTGACTTTTCAGTCAACTTTGATCCTCAAAAATTTAAATGCAATATCAATTGTTAT
Organism: Acanthosepion pharaonis; assembly: GCA_903632075.3. Lineage (NCBI taxonomy): Eukaryota > Metazoa > Mollusca > Cephalopoda > Sepiida > Sepiidae > Acanthosepion > Acanthosepion pharaonis. The sequence goes on from CAHIKZ030001409.1 coordinate 578,412, forward strand.
CTTCTGTCTTCTTCTTGTTCTTTTACTGTTCTTTCCCCTTAATGATTTCTTTCCTCATATTCACCCACACTCAGTAACCCCTTAGTGCCTTTATTGCCTTGCTTGGGAGGGGGATTAAAAAAAAAATATTCCATTAAGGTGTAGGCACTCTAATATAAAATCCATGATTTTAGTTGCACCCAATTCTTCATTTTGGATAAAAGCTATCATGACTTCAAAAGGCATGAGCAGATATGACTTCATTCTTATCGATCTCATTGAGTTGCACCTGAATCAATGCAATCTCTCTTTCTAACTGCATGTTTTATTTTGATGCAGTTTTCATATATATGATTGAATCTTGCAAAGGGCCCAATATTGGCTCATTAAAACAAAGTAGATAACTGTAGAGAAGGATCCAATTTCCTATCAGAAAAGTAGTAACTATGATTATTAGTACTTTATGAAACTGAAGGATAACCAAACTGCTGAATTGAGATTCTTCTACTATTAAAGTTACTCCAGCCATGAAGTTAAGTTTGAGAAAAATATTGTTGCTTAAAAGGAAACTTGAAACCAAGAAGATTCTGTAAAAAAAAAAAAAAAGCCAATCTTTTATTTTATGAAAAGAACAATATTCAGAAATGGCAAAATAGGGCACAGATATTCTTTGATTTCAAGCAAGATATTTTGGCTCCTCAAGACAAGCCTGCTTGTTCAACTTTGATATTCATTTTGCCAAGTTCAAAAAAAGGTAAAATATCCACATTACCAGGCAAACATGTTAAGCATGATGTTAACAAAATATTAAGTTTTATGTCTCTTCTTAACAAATCTGTTTAAGAAATTGAGAAGAATTGGTTTTCACAAATAATTGTAGGAAGCAAAAACCATAACCATATAATAGTGTGGCTTATCCCAGATATTATTCATCAATTAGTAATACTCATGAAAATTTTATGGTTTTTCTATTTGAATTTTCCAATGAGGTCTAATTCTGAAATTAATGATTGAATAAGCTACCTTCTAGTTTCACAGGTATAAATTCCTATGAAAATTCCCCATTGCATCAATAAATATTTTAGCTTAACAACTTTAACAAAATATTACAATATAAATATAAATGCAGGTCATTATTTAAAGAATTAAGAGGGTACTAATGAAAAGCTAAAAAATGAAATTGATGTTTTTCATTTCACTGAAGCAAACATTAAACACATAATAGCATTAATTCCCCCTATATCTTCACTCTTTTTCTTTCTAACTAAAATCAAACGGTATTTTTTTTATGTCTTTTTGTCCTGTTCCATAGTCCATTATTCATGAGGTATTGGCAAGGCTTTTCTTTTTGTTTCTGAAACCAAACTGTCTCTGATACATCTTCCAGTGTTCAGAATGGAATAGTCCATTACATAGGAGGTACTGGAAAAGTGTTTTTCTTTTTTTTTTCTTTTTCTCATTGAAATACAACAGTATCTCTAGTATATCTTTTCTGTCTTTCCTCTTTGATCAAAACAGAATAGACCAATCATATATGAGGTACTGGCAGGGCATAACATACATGCTAACTAAGGTAAAGGACAAGCAGTTGTAAGATGATTGTTTCAATTAGGTGTTTAACATATTCCATGTTAAGGAACACAGCTATCTACCATGAGACAGTTTGGTCAGATAAGAAAAATTGCCTGAGATGGGATTTTAAAATCTTCAAGTTTAATAGAGAAAGAAACTTGCAGTTACAAACTACAAACTGTTCATTTTCTTAAATGCAAATACATATTTATGAATTGTCTCAGAAACTGACTGGTACAGTGGCTACTAAGTTTTGCTTTGTTTACTTAGGTTACCATCCAGATCATCCACCTTAACAGTGTACAACTAGTAAAGGCCAACAAATTTTGGGATGTGCAAAATCTGCAGGAGTATCTCTTTTCTAAGGCTCAAACATTTCCCCCTATCTTCAGGCAACTGAGGATTATAAGATTGCCTGAATTAGACTTAAGACAGGACTACTCAAGTTCATTTTTTCTCATGCTCTTTGTCCTTTGATGTAAATGCATGACTTGGTGGTTTCTGATGTTCAAAAACAGTTCTCTTCATAATATAGAATTCCTTAACTTTTTTCTATCTTCATTAAGTTCTTTAATTGTAAAAGGGTGAAATTTCAACAACTTTGAGGTATGGCTATCTTAAGAAAATGATAATTGTCTTATTTCACTTGAAACATGTCTGTAAAATGCCATAAACATTAACAAATTTATAAAACTGCTTTGGAAAATATTGTCTTTCACCATATATATATATATATATATATATATATATATATATATAGAGAGAGAGAGAGATTTGGCCTCTTTGGAAACTTCAACTATATAAATCTGGAAACTATAAGTGGTTTTGTCCCTTTCTGGTCAGTTAAGCCCACCTAAGCATCTTGTCTTTTATGCTATGTCTGTCTGCTGTTATGTCCTATACTATAGAAGGTGTTATTCCAGGTCATTATAAAATGTGTATACCCTCTACACAAATGGTTCTTAACTAGAATTGTCTAAACAATTAGTACATGTCCACTTCTTATTTTTCCCTTTCTTTGTCCAACCATCTGCCTTTCTCTGACCCCCTTCTGCTGCTCCCAATAAAAAAAATCCTGCCATTTACTCAGATTTTAGGTAGTGCTGAAATATTTTCAGCATCTCCTTTTTTATCTTAACACAATGCCTTCACTTCATGCAGAATTTACATTAAAGAAACAACAACAACAACAAAAAAAAAAAACAGGATTTCAGATATTCATGATACTCAAAGCAAGCAGAGTTCCTCACCATTTATTGGTTCAATACTATCTTCATCTCTGCACATGCTTCTGCTCGGATAAATAATTCTTGATATGAAATTAGAATTCAGTGTTGTAATGTTATGTGAGTAGATAAGAAGTAGAGTTGTTTAATCTTTTGAAGAACTCATACTGAACTTCGATTATGAGACTGTGGTCTGGAAAAAAAATGCAAGAAAAATGAGGCTGTAGGAAGTCCTGTCACTAGGTCCAGACTTGAGCTTCGTTGTCTGCTTTTTACCTAATGTCATTGGTAAAAGGATTGTTATTATGTCTTTTGTTTTCAAAAGCAACATGCCATCGTGATCTCTAAACCTATTTCGTGACAGGCGATAAGCAAGAAGGCACTCCAACCTTTTTTTTTTTTTTTTTTTTTTTTGGTCATACTTTTCTTCCCTCTTTCTACATTTTCTCCACCAGTCTTACAATGACGACTGCCGTTCAGTATACATACATGCTTGCAACAAATAAAGCTACATTGAATTGTGACTGTTTCTTGTGTCTTTTGAGAAACGTGAGATTCTCTACAATTTTAGCAAATTAGATACAATTTTATAATGACAATTTTGAAACCTCTTAATTTTCTACATCTAGTATATCTATCTCCCCCATCTTGTATACTGTGTTTGTTCCAAGAATAATTGTTCTCCACCATTGAAAATGACCTCTTCACAATGAAATTCATCATTGTTGATTTAAGAGAAACTTCTTTTGTAAAGAGTTGAACCAGTAAATGTTTTTAGCTTGTACTTGAAAGGTTTGTTTGGTTTAAGTAAAATAATCTTATTTTCAACTCTCTTATTTTTATTAAATGTATTTAATGTCAGTGAATGTCGGGCAATTTTCTCAGACTTTAGCTAATTGATGTATTTCTACAGAAGGTGGTTCCGAAAACCATGGACTATATAAGTGTATAAATATTTAAGTGATGTGGAATTTTTAAGGAGAATGGAAACAAAAGGGATATTTGTATTTAGTTAAACTTTCTGGGATGCTTAATAAGAACAGTTTGGTGAATTTAACCCTCACAGAGCATAATGAAAGCAAGAGGTGCAGAATGTAACAGTAAATAACCTAACTAATGAGCTTGTTTAACTAGATGTCTGGGAGGGGGGTTAGTAAGGAGACAAACATTGCTTAGTACTACAAAGGATAGGAAATTGTCAAGAACCATAATTATCCATGTCCTGAAGTGGCACGTGGCACCCCCCCCCCCCAATTGCCATTCTGCTCTTATCTTTTATTTTATAACCAACTTATTATTTCAGTCTTTCAGAATTTTATTTTTATTTTTTTTTAATTTATTCAATTTTGTCAATTCTGTAAAAACTTGAGTAAATAGTAATGAAGTCATAAAGTATCTGGTCAATGTCTAACATGACGAAAAACTGCTAAACTATGGTGAGCAATGAAGACATATGGCAATCTTAAAATATCAGTCAGTTATGTGCTATGCATGATACACACTTAGATCATGTATCTTTTGATACATGTCTGATGAGGCAGATTTTTCTGCAGTAGGTTACCATTTTTTTGTTTTTCTGTGGTAGACCAGTTGCCATCTAATACTATAGAACCTGGTATGTCCTGCTGTTTACCCATAGCAGAGGGGAAAAGAAGACGATTCATAACTTTCCCAAGGGTATTTTAGTACATAAGTGAATGTAATGGATCGACTGAAATTTAAACCCGGCTCTCCAATTCCTCAATCTAAGCTGCTATCCATTACTCCACTGTGCCTCCCATAGAATATATTTTGCCTTTTCTCTTAACTAACTCCAAACTGATACTTTTCCTTGATTGGTCTGATTTGACGCAATACTTGTTTCAGTCAATTGTTTGATTCTCTAGTCAGAGATCATAGTTATCCTTCTAATCTCAGCATATACATAGCATAAACTTTTTTGATTGAATGTTGGCCTTTGCTGTGATAAGTCGTGAATCTTTTTGCCTACCACAGCAATCTCTTGCATTCTGTGTCATTGTAAACCGTTTCATCATCTGTCACAATTTGTTTGGAAAAAAAAAAAAAAAAATGAAGCATTGACCAGAGCTTTAAATGCATACATCACACATGAAAATACAGTCCAATATTTTTTTCTATTTATGTTGAAACTATGTATCTTACATAGCTAATGCAAATGATTGTCTATGTTTAATTTAAATTTTTGAGTATGTTGGTTACTTGTGTCAACATAACATTGTCAAGTAATGCTTTGATTTGATTGCCATTAACCTCAACTGGGTGACCTGACTGTACCACATCTTTTTACCATCTCAAACATAAATCTTAAACAGTTTTCAAATTACTTTTTGATATGTTTTACTGTTCACTCTACCTTATCTATAAGCTGTACTTTTTACTTCAAATAAAAACCTGTCAAAAATGTTGCTTATTTTCCATCTTCAACTTTAGAATCAATTTTTACATTTAAAGTATTAAGAAATAGAAAAAAAAATTGTTAGAAACAAAAGAAACTAAACTGTTATGTAATATTCCCAAGCACCCCCCCCCTCACCTCGCCCGGCAAGACTTCTCTTCTTCAGGCGGGGACTGGGTTTATTGCCCGGTGCCTGAGGCATTTCCAAAATGGGAAAGAGGCTTCGGCAATTTTTCCGTGGTATTGCTATTAAAACCACTCTAAACTTTGACCATGTGTCACGTTCAGTATTGACATGGGTATGCTGAAAAATATCCATACCTTGTGCTACATCTTATTCATGGATTTTTAGCAATTCACTTTTACTCAATTTATGTTGTTTGATACTATGCATCTGAAAAGTGGTGTGTTTATCACGGTCGGCATTGCTTCTTGGCCCCTGTCAGGAGGGGTGGTAGGGTCAAAAATTTAAAGCTCAAGCCCCAGGGGACCTTCCCTACAGGCAATACCTCTCTATTCAGAGGGGGCTATATTTATTGCCCAATGTTCCCCAAAAGAGGAAGTGCCAAGGGATTTGGGGCAATTTTTCAATGGTATTATTGGTAAACCCACTTTGACCTTGTTACATTTGGTAGTTACACGTGTGCACTGAAAAAGCACTTGAAGCAACAACTGTCTACAGAAGGATGTTGAGAATACCATGGATCAAACATGTAAGCAATGAAGTTTTGGAGAAAATGGAAACAAAATGGACACACACATATACATATATATATATATATATATATATATATATATATATATATATATCAGAAAAGCAGTTGAAATTTCTAGGACGCTTAATGAGAAAAGAGGGCTTGGAAAATTTGATAATCACAGGATGTATTGAGACAGAGGAAAAACCAACAAACAATGCATAACCTACCTAGCAAGCATGAGTAATTATAGAAACCATAAACAACAACAGTTGAAATGGATAGCACATGTGACTTGAGAAAATAATGACATAATCTGGATGTTGACACTTCAAACAAAAGGTTAAGAAGGAAACCTCCCATCATTATTAGAAAGGGCAATAACAGTTACTGGATTTGAGAAACTTGTTTTTCTGAAAAATTGTTTCAAGAGAAAGATTTTATGAATTTTGACCAGAAGTACCACTGATATGTTTGGTGAGCGAATGCCATCTTTCCTTATAAGGAAATGGCTAATATTACCATTAGCATTAATTACAATTAAACTTTGTTACTGCCATATAGCAACATGCATAAGCTTTTTCACTCCCTCAATAACAAGTTTGTTTTTTTGTTTTTTTTTGTTTTTTTTTACTCACCCTCTCAAACCATATTAATACATAATTGATTTAAAACGGGGGTCGGCAACCTTTTGGTGAGAGTTGGCCAGGAAACTAAGCAGTATCTCAGTGGAGAGCCATCATATCAAATATACTATAATAAATTGTCTCTACCTCAGACTGCTCTATCCAGAAGACTGCCTTGGTCTGGAGGTTTAAAGTAAAAACAACAATGTAAGTTAATGTTATATTATTTAAACAAAGTTCCTTATTTTACTTTAGGAATAACAGAATAATAATTAAGACAATCAACAAAAAAAATGCAAATTCCTTACTGCAAACGGAATACAATTAGAAGTGGCAAATTATTTAATGAGACATTTATTGTTTCTGCTTCTCGTTTGATAACTTCTCCACATGTGGTCAAATATTTGTTGATGGAAAGGAGCAAAACATCATCCAGGTAGTCATCACCCAACCTTCTACTTAACCTACTTTGAGTATATTTCATTTTCAAAAAAAAAAAAATGTTGTTCACAAGCATATCTACTTCCAAATAATGATACCACCATTTTCACATTATTAAATAGGCTTTTATATATTTTCCGCTTGGCAAAACATAAGTCAGCATTGGGTTCAGAATTAAACTTTGATTTAAAAAAAATTTGTCAAATTGTAAGTCAATTAACTCCAACTGAT
>CAHIKZ030001410.1:0-65000 GCA_903632075.3 Acanthosepion pharaonis
GTCTTATCAAGTGAAGATATTACATTCAAAATTATCACTTGATAAGACACCGGAGGGGTTGAAACAAATGGCTATTTTTGTAGTGATTTTATAACTTATTTATGTTAGAATTTTTAAATAAATAATTATATCTGTTCTACTCTGTATTGAGCACTCTTTTAAGAATAGTAATTGTTGATTATTGAATTTATTCCGTATACACAAATCATATACTTGGGTATATATATATATATATATATATATATATATATATAAAAAATGCTTAAATTGATACCTACCTCAAATCTTACGTTTTCGACTGCAAGGTCTCTTAATTCAACTGGTTTCTACATGTTTCACCCTCGCATAAATCGCCGGATATCTCACATCAAGCATTTGTAATTTCAAAATAATGTAAACAAAAGCAAAAAATAAGGACTCTTATACTATCCTTAAAAAGAGAAAATTGTCACAGTTTTCATCGCCGTTTGAAGATTCGCCTTTGGACTTGTTTCAGATTTCAATTAGAAGTCTTTACATTAACGTAGTTGTAAAATCTACTTTGAAAAGCGTTGAAAATACATAATGTTTTTATGAAGACGTTATCCTTCACGCCTTTCAACCTTTCAATGCACATTAACAAATACCATCGGAAGATTTCGAAACGTGGTCTCTTGAACAAATAATATGATCATTAGTTTCAGATAAAGACTCTGATATTACAATGTGTCGTGCCAAAGGCAATGTTCTATTCGAACCTGGCATTAATATAATGAACGGGAAGTGATTACGCCCACTTTTTTCAAAAGAAAGAAAGAAAGAAAAACTTCCAGTATGTTGTATATGTTCATCTACACGCTCTTGTTTTTATACTTAAAACTAGAGTATAATTGAAATTTATAATTGATAAACAAGTTTGTTTCAAAGAAATTTGAAACGTACCATGAGTTCCTTTGCCTCATAGCTAAGTCTGAATAAATATGAAAAGAACATTTTTTCTTAGTTTGGATTCTAATGTATTCTGTTTTCAAATATTTAGGTTACGACTGGCTGTATTCTGTAGGAAAAAATGTTCTAGGTAATCTTTTTGCAGAAACTAATGAATAAAGAAATAAATAATGGAAACCTAGTTTATAGATGGAATCTTTTGCACAAACCTAATGATTAGAAGAAGCAGATCGAATGAATGACCTCAGAAGCACCGTCAAGAAAAGAAAATTTAAATGTTATGGTTACCCCAGCCATTTCCTCGCTAATATCTTATTAGCTTAGGTAAAAAGAGAAAGGACCAGACAGTGGAAACTCATGGTCTGAAAACGTAACGTAGCGAAAAGGAATTTCTTTTTATACAGACATTAGCGCAAGGGTGATGGTCACGTTGCTCACTGACTCTACAAACATGGTCTGAAAACGTGTGACGTCACCCTGGTCCTGCTCCTGTGCTATCCTGTGACAATCTAACCCTTGGCTGGTTCGGATGGAAATCTGGTTAGATTCGTTATCAGCTTTGTCGTTCCCAGATCGCTTCCAACGTCTGGTTACCGAAGTAACTGCTTTGATTTCTAGTCTAACCTACCAACGTTGTGATTTGATCTTAGGTAGACGAAATCAATCAGGCATCGGGCCATAGTGCAAGCTGAATCCGAGGCAAAGGCGATACTGCACAAGTATATGTAAAAGAAAATAATGTAACAACTGAAAAGATTCAAATGTGTTGAAAAAAAAGTATATTTATATCTGTTTCCTGAATACAGGACTGCATCTTTCTCCCAAACCGCTTCTATGGATTGGTGACACTTTGCGTTTCTTAGGCGAGTCTTAATATCTTAAGTTGTTTTTCAATAAAATGGTTTTTGGTATCTTCAGGCGATATTCGTAAAACTTGTTTTGGTGGTGTGTGTCTAAGTCGTTCTTCAAAAAAATTGTTTTTGGTTAGAAGTCTAAGTCGGAATGCGTGGAAATCTTTCAGTCAGCTCCTGCGAGGTTGGTCTCTGAGCTCACAGCTCAACTGCAACTCAACTCTGTGACTTCAACTGTCGCCACCTCTCCAACTGTCTTCTCCAACTGTGGGGACGTTTGTTTATATGGACGCCGACCAAAACCGGGTGGGGGCCTGTCCTGTTGGGTTAACTCCAAATCCGCAATATGGATTTTCTTTGTTTTCAGACAGGAAAATTTATCACTTCCCATTTTGGAAGTCAATTATTTTCTGTTCTAGAGGGTTTCTTAAGGGGAATTGTCTTCCTAAATTCTTCCTTTCTCATATTAGAATCTCACACCAATCCCCTCAGAGGGCGTCAACAGGTTTCCCTTCTTTCTCATATGTTTACCTTCGCCATCATCGAATGAACGCTTGGCAGTGTAGGTGTGGCTAGACTGGCCTCAGTTTACAATTATCGGTGAAAAAAAAAAAAATTATCTTCCCTTTTCTTTCTTTCTTTTCCATGGACCAGAACCCCCATGAATCATACTGTGGACATCAAATTTTATCTTAACTTGATGTCATCTGGGATTCATTAATGGTATTTTCGCCGACTTATTATCTGGGTGTTCAACTAAATCTCTTTGTCTTTCTCAACATCATCGAATTCTGTCGCCAACAGCTTGTCCAGGTAACAAACTTTTATCATTACAAGTTCTGTACATACAACAGATGGTTCTCCTTCCAAAACCAAATGATATCTCCGAAAGATATTTAATGGCTTATTTTTTTTTTTTTTTTCCTTCCCTTTGGGGGGGTGGTCTCACCTAATTCTTTCTCGGTCGCATGCTTGACCCAGTTTCGATTATCTTCTAGCATTCTGCTTTGTAAGCCTCTTGACCAAATTGGAATTTTCATTATTGCCATGAGCAGATTGTTTCTTTTACCCGTGGTCTGTTTTTCCTTGTCGCGTCATGGCATAAATTAATTCTGACAGATCCGAGATCTTACGAATTTTCTAAAAAAAAAAAAAAAAAAATACCGTTCTTCGCAAATGAAAATAAAATCTTTACCCATTTTTTTTTTTGTTAAAAAAATAACATCGCTCAGTATGTCTTTCGTTATAGATTTTTCTCGCCTTAGTATTTCTCGCTTTTTAATTTCCATGCTTAATTAGTTAGCCAATTACCATAGCTAAATAGTGTCATAAACTAACCTAGCTAAAAGGAGAAATTTTTTTTATACAGACATTAGCGCGAAGCCGAGACTTGGCAAGGGTGATGGTTACGTTGCTCAATGACAAACACACCCGGTTATGTGAGTGGTTATTATTATTATTATTATTATTAGAAAATAGTGTTTTCCTTTATTCTGCCATCCAACAAGATACCATCCTAGGCTACAGATGAAGCGGTAGAGAGCGGGAAAATAGACTAAAAACTTTGAAACGCAATCAAGACATATAATTAGGAACTGGTCAGGTCTTCGGCTATGTAATGGGACTACAACTACACCTGAATGTCTGAATATTCTTCTTCTTCATTTTTCTCTTCTTCTTCTTCTTCTTTATTATTATTATTTCCAAATAGTGTGTTTTAATTTTTTTGTGATGTCAACGAACACTCGTTGCCATTTTTTGCGATGTCAACGAATACTCGTTGATTTTCGTAATGGCCATTGTAGTGGAGACTTTGAAATCGCAGATACAACTATATTAACACCGTTGAACACTACTGGTGTCAGACGCCTTCGAATAACACTCACACTAATAGTACTTGCTCGATAATACTCGTTCGAAAAGTAACAAACCGAATAGTAATCTCAATAGAGAAATAGTATAGTGAATAGAGTAGAGAATAGCGGTTCGTATAGTATAGAGGATAGATAGACATAGCGATTCGTATAGTATAGAGGATAAACTAAAAATGTGATCCGATTAGTATAGAGGATAGTCTAGGAATAGCGATCAATTTGTCGTCAGCTACTTCCTACATATATGCATTTCCTCTATGATCACGTAGTCTACTGGATTCAATAATTGGATCGCCTGTGTTTGCTCACTGGCGATCTATGTTCAAATTCAAGATGTCGACAACGACTTTATTCCTATATAATAAATTTCTTCGGTCAAAATACAGGCAACCTTCTTAGGTTAAAAGATGAATTAGCAGTGAGTTGGGAAAAGGCTAAAAACAATAAAAAGGGCGGGAAGATCTTTTCCAGAGACTCAGACATTGGAACACGACCAACACATGTGGATCATCCTGGGTATGGCGATAAAGAACATCTGGGAATATCTGATATTTTTACATTAGAAAAGATTTTAAGATGCTTTCAGAAACAAAGCAAAATATTAATAAACGGGAAAATTTCGTTAGAAACAAAGAAAAGAATACAGAAGTTTTGTGTGTAATACCTGTTTTTACATTAGAATAGAGAAAATCTTTCCAGAAATTAAGCAAAGTATTAAAAAACAGGAAATTTTTGTTAGAAATGATTTCAAAAATGTGATTGAACTGTTTTGTAATACCTATTTTTCTACATTAGAAAAAAAAAAGGTGCTTTCCAGAAATTAAGCAAAGTATTAAGAAATAGGAAAATTTCGTTAGAAACAAAGAAAGAAGTACTAGACTGGTGCGTTATGTGCCAAGAAATATCAACTGTCTTATTTTGATTTTAAATATATGTGTTTTTTTAGTTTTCCATTATACGTTGCTTACGTGTTTAATTCATGGTTCTGTAGAACCTATTTCTATTGCTTCAAGTCCTTTCTTCATTTGCGAGTAGATTGTTTAGCATTCACTACTATATACAGTGCTATTCGATAAAAGTGACTCACCTGATTTTTTACTTAAATTTTTTTTTTTTCGCCTATTGTTTTTGGGGTCAAACTAATTTTTTAATCTTACTAATATAAAACCCCTTCCCGACCACCTAGTAAAATAGTTTACTCACCCTAAGGTATTCTATTGATAATTATAATTTTGGATATAAATGTGATTTAGGAAAAAAAAGTGACTCACTTATTTCCTGCAACTAGTAATCAATGGAAACATAACTGAACAGCTTTAAATAAAGAATAAATAGGTATAATTTATTTATAATTTATTTATAATAGGTAATATAGTTTGAAATATTTAATAATCTATGGGTCCTCCTTTATTTTGAATAACCTTTTCAACCCTTTTTGGCATTGACTTGATTAGGTTCTGGCAAAACCTCATCTCCAAGCATTGAATTCCATTCGGATATGAAATTCACAATCAAATCCTCTTTGTTGCTCAACTGCTTTCTCAAGAGCCTGTACTTTATAATGCTCCATAAGTTTTCTATGGGGTTGAGGTCAGGAGATTGGGGCAGCCATGTCATAACACTCACCTGCTTCTCATCAAAGTAATCCTTAATCAATTTTGATTTGTGACAGGGAGCATTATCCTGCATAAAAATGAGCTTGGTGGGGTCGATTTGCACCCTTTCAGCAGAAGGGAGCAGACAAGACTCTAAAATTCTCTTGTACTGCTCGCTCCTGAGGGTCTTTTCAATAGGTTTTAAGAAACCAGTTCCATGAAAAGAAAAACATCCCCAGAACATTATACTGAATGGATGCTTGACAGTATTTACTGCTAAATTCAAAGAGCTTTCAAAGCTTCTTCTTCGGATTTTAGATCGCTTATCCTTTGAATTTAGCACAACTTTCGTTTCATCGGAGAAGAGAACATTTAATAAAAAAAATCAGGTGAGTCACTTTATCGAACAGCACTATATATAGTGAAATTCTTTTCAAAATATTATCCATATGAATATTATTTTTCAGTCTCTACATCTCTTCTTATTCTAACCATAACCCTTAAATTTGACAGCTGAATTGTGATTTTCTTTAACTGTTACCTGCACTCTTCAATGACTCACTGATTTATAAATTCCATACCTTCTCTAGTTGAATACAAACTTGATCCTGAAAATTTCTATTTATCTATCTACATTTATTATTTTTTTTTTTCCTACTTGTAAACAACATAGGCTTATTTTTTAAGCTCTAGCCACATCTTGATTTTACTGTTGGTCATCATAAAATTGTCATCCTCCAGATCAGTGGCATAGCTAATGCAGGGAGCAAGGGGGCGGATTTAAAAAGTGCCAACACAGGAGGGTGACACAAATAACCCCCAACAAAATTTTTCAACCAGGCGAAGGTGCCAAAAATAGTCTGAAAACAGTGGTGGAAACATTAAGGTTGACCTGTCAGGCGGGCATATGACCCCCAGAAATAATGTATAGAGAAAAGTTTTGTCCCCCCGTCAGAAATTTTCTAATAAAAAAATAAATTGTCGGAAATGTGTGAGTAGGAAAAATAGCAATGTTTTCAGCTTTCATGTGTTTCAAGTTGTTACAATATTAGTTACTAACAAGAGACATTGTTGTAACATTTTATCGGATGATATGGTATTTTAACTCTGCATCATTAATAACACAAAAAAGGAAATACGAAGCCAAAAGGGCAACAATTTCAGTCTTGCCTGTGTATCAATTATGAGATAATTTCAATTTTTCCATTGAGCGATATATTTTTTGAATATATCTACTAGTGTTGGGACGATTAATCGGAATCGGATTCGAGAATTGGAAAAATCGGAACTTTTGGGGTACATATAAATGGCATCGAATCGGAAAATTTGTGCCTATTTTCCGATTCCAAAAACGATTTTTTAAATTTTAACTTAATTTTCCATTATTGGTACTAATGATAAATATTTTTGTTTTTAAATTATCGCTAAAACTAAAATCATAATAACATCAAAATACGATGTAAATTTATTTTTTTAACTTGTATAAAGAAAAAAAAAAAAATAAACTTTGCATAAAAATTTTCTAAAAGAATGCAGTTGATTTACAATGTTCCAAAAAATGCTTAAAAATTAAATAGAACATTTTTGTTTCCAAAAAATATTTTCAAACATCATTGATAATTAAATGGTACCCAGAAAATGATGCAACGGAAATTTGGACACTGGAAAATTAGCAACAGAAAATTCATCAACCATGAGCCAGTCGAGACTGTCGGATCTTTTTGTGCTGTCCATTGAAAACGAGCTTACAAGACAAACAGATTTTGACGATGTCATTGACCAGTTTGCCACAATGAAAAAAAGAAAACATTCATTCTAAGACCATAATCGAATATATGGCATTCTTTTGTGTATTGCCGTGTTTTGTATTTAGTTGTTCTGAAAGTGAACAGTTGCATTTTAAAAATCTTTTGATTTGAACTGATTATTTTGTGGTATTGGATTTTGTCTTGGATCATACATGTAAACAGTAACGTACCAGTCAGTAGAGTAAAAGTAAAGGTAGAGCATGTATGAAAATTTAACTACAGCTAACCATTCAGCATAGGGGGAATCGGGGTCATTGGGGTGACATTTGAGGACCACCAATGGTGACATTTATTCTAGCTATGCCACTGCTCCAGATCCAGGTAAAATCATTTTATATACTACTTAGCTATGTGGGTATCCTGACCAATTGAGCAGCAAAATAAAAAAAAAAAACTTGAACATTTCCAAAGGTTGTTGACACAGTTAGTCCCTCAATGGAAATATTCAGGTATTTTTATTTTAGTTTTATTTTTTTTTTGTATCTATTCTCATCTCATTTTATATTAGAGAGAAAGAGACAGACAGACAGAGAAAGGAAATGACTTGTATTGCAGACAAAGCTAGTCCATATTGTTTAACATTTCTGACCTTTGAATTGGGATGAAAATGTAGTATCAGTTCCTGTTGAATGCTGTAATGCTTTAATAAACATATTATCAACAGCAGTGCAGAGAGTATAAAAACAGATGAACCTTTAAGTAACTTTCTTTTCCTATGTTTCCTCCTTTTTGAAGTGTGTGTCATCAAAGCAAAAAAGGGCTGTGAATCATCACACACAAGCACACCTATACAGGCAAGTCACACCCAAATACATTAACAAATTTTGTTGTGTATTCTATTTATTTCTATGTAAAGAACATTTAAATTTTCTTTTGTTAATTTTATTAAATTGTTTAGAGTTACCTCCTCCTTCTATCCTTGAACCGGCAGAGGAACAGGTCATTGACCTTGACCTCTCATTCATGCTCCTGACACACTGTTAACACGTCGGAGGGACTAGCAAATGTTTTTTTAGTTAGGTTATATTACAAACCTAGTTGTAATATACTACTAGTCATTTTTAGACCTTAGTTCTCTTTAGCTAACCTCGTAGTATTTTATTATAGAGACTTTTCGGTTAGCTTAGCCAATTTCTCTTGCTGGTCTCCTTGTCACAAGACAGTGATTTCTTCGCTAGATTCTGGGAGGCGGTCGCTTGAAACTTTTAAATCTACGCAGGTCCCTTTGGCCTTCATTGGCCAGGACGCCGATCAACGGGCTGTGTATTAAAGTTACCTCCCATTTTTTTTGTCTGCCAACTTGACGATAGTTGGGAACTTTCTTTCTCTCTCTCCTTCCCAACACGTCAAGTTGGTATCCCGGCAATGACAAACAACAAGTAGGCAACACGAACTACAGCAACAAGTTGGCACCCCGCAACGACTCAACTTCAACAACCACCAAGCGATCATCCTGGCAACCACCCACATCATAATTTCAACCTCCCAACAACAATGATCCTAGCAACTACCAACACCAACCTCGACCATCAATGCCTGCAGCTTCCAGCTCACTCCTGCAAGCTTCCAGCACCTCCACCTTTCCAACCATCTTCATTTCTTTTTTTTTTTAGAATAAACCTCTATATATCATACATATCCTCGTTCTGTCGTCTATATTGTTTCACCGTCAGATTTAACGTCTTCAAAAAATGTCAGCGGGCCTCTTGTGACCTCGTTCACCCCTTTCTGTGATTGGGGTTAATTTGGAGTGCCCGCTACAAAAAAATAAATGTTATTTTGTATTGTAGATCAATCAGTCTCTGTTATTTTGTGCATATACTATTTCATGTAAATTTTCCCATAGAGACCTTTATAAATTAATTAAAGGAGCCAACACACTAAAATGCTATAAGGAGGCGAGGTCCTAAAGATTCCAACCTTGTAGCAGCATCTTCCAAATTGCATTAAAAAAGGAGGGTTTTGTGATATTGACACCACTGTGAAAATGGCCACAGGGCTGAGCAGTTTTTAACCTTGGCCTATACATAGAAATATGGTTTAAACAATAAACCAACCTTGTGTTTACATCCTACCACTATGGAAGGAAGGTTGGAAAATGCAACTTTTATTTGACAGAAAGCAAAACTAGTATCATACTTCAGTCTTCTGAGTGAATTTTTTTTTTTTTTAATTATTCATTTCCTTATTCAGAATTCTGAAATATAACCGGATTCTAGTACAGTATCATTGTTGTAAAATTGTTCTTTTAAGGTCAGTCAGAAAGATAAAAAAAAGAACAAAGCAACTTTTTGGCAATTTTGATTTTCTCAAATTCAAAACCATTTAAACAAAAATATAGTATTTAGTAAATACCAGCAGAGATTTTTCTTCTGCTGTAGTACAGGACACTTGGTAAAAAAAGCAGCAAATTTATCATCACTGTTTTATCTTTCAGGAATAATTGACCTTGAATAAATTTCTTGAATATTCATGACCTTGAATAATCATTCAACTCTTGTGTAATTACTTACCTCTGATTGTTTTTTTTATGAGTGATTAATTGCTGCTCGATCTTGTGGCTCATCATTTAAAGGTTATTTTTAAGTTGCAGACAACTTTCATTCTGCCTCTTTTTTGTATAGCTAGACAACTCCCTGATTTTGAGCATCAAATCATCACCAGTTTTCAATGGTTGTCTCAAGTCTTTCTGAATTTTATTTTTTTTACTGAGCACCCTGTATAGTAAGAGGAGGAGGAGGATTAATTGATTTGTGTTTTACAGTTTATCAACCCTCTGAAGATTATTTAAAGCCAAAACATATTTTGGATTGTAAGAATAATTCTGATCATTTATTTTGCAAATGAATATTGAGTTAACAATTTTATTTTTGAGAATAACAATAATGTTTCCAGATACAAGTCCTACTATTTAATCCATAGCTGGGAGGAAAAGACAGATTCATACCTTTCCCAAAGGATTAAGTGAATATCATGCACTTAGCTCTCTGATTTCAAATTCTAAGCTGCTATCCATTACACCACCTACACATCCAGGTGGAAGAGGAGGTCCTGTAGACTATGCTATAGAATATAATACAACCTCACCAAAGTAGGCATTTCTACTGTGGTTTCTGTAGCAAGTAGATTTTTAGAGGGTAGAGTTGTTAGTGCCACACAGAACTAGTTTAGAGTTGTCCTTCTCTGAGACTGTTTGGCAAACAAGGCAAAAAGAATCCAGTCTGATCTGTTGTCAAGCCCCAGCTTGGGACAGAAGATATACATTCATACCATTTCCAAGGATATTTAGGTAAAACAAATGCAACTGCCTGGGCTAGAATTTGAACTCAGCATACCTTTCCCACTTTCTACCATGATAGCCACTACATTACACACACACATCCATTGTGAAAACTGTATAAATCCTATTTATTATTTAAACATAGAAAAAATATAGTTTTCCTGTATCAAAACAGAGAAAAATATGGTTGTCCTATTTCCAAATAATTATCTTCAGGAAAAAAAGCTAATATGAAAGAAAGAGGAAATAGAAAAATCGTCAAACAAACCTGACATTGGTTCCCATGTGATCACCAAAGTTAAGCAATGTTGAGCCTGATCAGTACCCACTTAGAAATGCCAGATGCTGTAAGCTTGGATGTGCTGGTAATATAATGGATAATGGTTTGAATTGTTAATTGAGAGCTGAGTTCAAATTCCAGTTGTGATTGTTATATTCACTTACACGCAAATACCCTTGGGAAAGGTATGAATCCACTCCCCACAGCTATGGGTTAATTAGTAAGACTTGTATCAGTGAGGTCTGAGCCAGCTCCTGCCCAAATGTCACATGTGCTCCATTTTCCAGCCTGATCTGGCTCTTAAAAATCCAAGAAGATAAGCATGTAAGTCAAGTAATTATCATGACCATCTTTGGCTGGCTACCAAACTGTTTTATCCACTCTTGCCTCACTCTCCTTCAAGTAAATGCATGTATGTTTTTCTTTTATTCTATTCCAGTATTAATTTCTGTTCTTTACCTCTCTGTTAATAATGATGCTTGTTGAAAAGTGCCAATTCTCTGATGCTCTCTTGTCACAGACGAAGTGTGGTAAGCCTCTCAGTGCTCTATTACTACTTTCATGGAAAGTGTTTGGATAAACTGCATTCCTTGGTTTCACCTACCATGCCACTCACATTGTAGTAAATGCTCTCATTCCTTTCATAATCCTTCAGTGAGACCTAAGTTCCACTTGAGCAGCTTCTTCCCATGAACCACTACTCTATGGAACTGAGTTCCAAGAGGATGTTACCCCAATCACTACAATCTTAATCTGTTCAAGTGTAGGGTTAAA
This sequence comes from Acanthosepion pharaonis, assembly GCA_903632075.3. Lineage (NCBI taxonomy): Eukaryota > Metazoa > Mollusca > Cephalopoda > Sepiida > Sepiidae > Acanthosepion > Acanthosepion pharaonis. The sequence continues at coordinate 11,390 of CAHIKZ030001410.1, forward strand.
TCCATATAAAATGTGTTTCTTACTCTGTAACCTAAAATCAAAGTGGTCCCTGCTTTCTCAAGGGTCTTCCTGTGAAAGAAAAACAAAAACAAAACACAACTATCTGCATTCCCCTGATGACACTTTGACTTGGCTTTCTTCTGATTCTCTCAAAACTCTGTGACAATTCTGTAAGCAATCTGTGAAACAACCATTGTAAACCTGCACTCTTCTGACAATTCTGGTAGAATCATGATAGAACTGTATCAGTTCAGGTGAAGATGTGGGTTATATAGTAAGAAATGAAAATTACAGATACTTCTGATGGATGACCAGGATAATTTCTGTGATGTCAATTCTCCAAGCAACACAAACAAACCCTCACTGTTTTTCTGTATAATCAAAATATTCTCTCAGCTAATTTAGGTCAACTGACCAAATTCTGTTTGACAAAGAATAGGAATATTTTACTAGTTTTCTAAGACTTGTTTTATCTTTGGACTGGCCATCTGGCAAGTTGTTGACTTATGTTTCCAACTCCCACAGGTGAGCACAATCTATTTGGTAAACTGCAAGTTTATTTTGCTATCAATCCCTACAGACACCTTTCACTAGATCAATTTATTCTCTTAATTAGTTTCTTCTTTATTCATCTCTACATATATAAAAAACCAAAAAAAAAAAACCTACTCAGTTTCTTTCTGGGTTTAATTTTATCATGTTAGTACTGCTAGTTTAATTATGATCACTTGGGAATACCAGGTGCTGTAAAAATATGTAATGATTAATAGATAATGGCTCAAAATTTTTGATTTTTTTTTTTTTTCAATCCCAACTGGGTTTTTATATTCACTTATGGAATTACCTTTGGTAAAAGGTATGAATCCACTTCTTCTCCCCCAAGCTATGGGTTAATTAGTAAGACTTGTATCACTAAATCATTATTATCTCTCCACAAAAAAATTCTTACAATCTAAATTCTACATTTTTCTGCAAATGGTTGATAGGTCATAATTCTGTTTCTTTCCTTTTTATTTTATAACAAAAAAAATAAGTATCCCTTCCAATGAATCCACTTATAAGTCTATCTAGAGATCATTGTGTCTCCTGTAACAAGATAAGGGTCTTTAGTCATATTGTCACAACATAAGTGAATGTTTAACTGACAAAACCTAATGACAATTATCAGTTTAGCAGTATTTGGTTATAATCACTCATGTAAGTTATATAAACATCTTATATATTAAATACATAATCTCCATATATGAATATCTTGTATATAAATATATATTTTTCATGTATAAATATCTTCATAATAAATTACATGTGTTTGTTTCCATCCATTATTTCAGATTAGAGAATTGTTATTCTCTCAAAACTATGAAATTATAATTGATTTCCATTCAAATTTAACATTATAGAAAGTCTAGAGAGAAATAAAGAAGTTATTAATAAATATCATTGCTTATGCGTACCAAAATAGCTTGTAGCAGCAAACAGTTTCTTTTTTATTGCTGAACACTGACTTCAACACTCTAGAATAATTGAATGTTTTAATGATTTGACATCACAACACACCAAGGTCAAAAACTATGCTATGCACAATTTGGTTTCAAATCCAAACAAACACATGCCTCTTTTATTCAGCCAGATGAAATTAAGTCAGATTATTTTAGCATCTTATTGTGCCCACTGCAGCCTTGATTTTGGCTCCAGTGACGATAAGCGATATTTTTTTCAAAAGCAATGATGCTAAATCTTTTTAATTCAATATCTCCTTGAATTTTGTTGTCAAAAAGCTACAAAAATACCCTCTTGGACCTCCAAAATAATTTTGAAAAATTAAATAAAATAAATTAAAGTATCTGAATTTAGGAGCCAAAATTTGAATATTGATCTCTTCATGAATTGAGACATTTTTTCTTTGTTCCCAGAAATCAACTCAATTTATTTTTTCTTTTATTGACTGTGAAAATAAAAGTGTTTCCATTCTTTTTTTCTTAGTGCATAAGAGAAGCAAAGATGGACCCTATGGAATTACTGAACATCTACAACAATGCTGGACAGAGTTATGGCTATATTCTTTATGAAAAGTCAGTTGGGAAAGTGAAAAGTATGAAAATTGGAGGATATGTACGTGATCGAGCACATGTAAGTATTTAATGTTTATGTGTGAGTGTATGTGTGCATGCAAAGATACAGTGGGAACAGTTTTTTTTTGGCATGTATGATTAGCTATTTCAGCATCTTCTGAGTCTGGGGATCCACTCTTTTTGGTTTCTTTTTAAAGAATATACAGGCTATATTTTTAATACAGTTCTTAAAATGTTTCTTAGACTATTTTATGTTTCTGTTACTCTGCATCAGGACTCCATAGAAGACTTGCCAAAGCATCCATGAGATATCCAATTTTCCTTTGTGTAGTTACATAAATATATGTTCAATGTTATAGACTTATCTATTCGGATTATTAACTTTGCACTTCTAAGCTTGGCACATTATTAGAATCTAAAAATGATATAATCTATACTCTGTAGACTTCCTGACCAATTCTACCTACCATAGAGTAATATTTAGTAAGCCACTTTTACAAGAGTGAGTGAGTTCAGTTCTCACAAAGTGTTCTATTATAGTGAGCTTGTACCAGACGAAGCTAATCCAAAGAATTTGTAACATGGTTACTGTAGTTTTAGTAATTCTAGTTTTCTAAGTAATTCTTGTAAATCTTATTAAGCTCATTTTAGAAATTAATTTATTTCTTCAACAGCCCAAAATGCTATCTCAGTAATTCTCTTAACCTCTCTAAAATTTTTGTATAAAAAACATTTTCAATGAGACAACTAGTTTCTAAAATTCTTTGTGTTATTATGCTAAGTCCATTTGAATTTCCTACTATGTACTTCGCTACATGAGAATATTAGGATAATTTTCTGTTTATATTAATAGTAAAAACAAATTCAGCAAATTTGCTATTTTAAGTAAACAGATTATTTTGATATTTAAATTTTTTCAGTTCATTCAAATAAGTTATAGTAATGTGAAATGGCAGATAACAACAATGGTTACTATGGACACTACAAGAAATAAAATTGTAACTAACACTGATGAGCCTAAAATTTAGAATTCTATAAAAAAATTTAAAATTACGGTTAGCAATGAAAAAACTTATTTTTAAAGCCAAGATTATATTTATTTTACATTTTCTTTAAATGTAAAGACTGATAATTTTCCGCTAAATTACAACTGAATTTTGAGAAGATAGATATAAATTCCTTCTAAACAAACAAGATGTATTAAAAAAACTTTATCAATAAAAACATTGCTTCTTTCTACTGTCTTCTTCTGTCTACTTTTAATTCAAATTTTTTATTGATATATCAATTTATAAAATTTGAATCATCAAACAACTGAATAAAATATTTAAAAAAAATTATTATACAAATTAAATATTTACTCTCACATTGTAAACACCATTCGTTATTTATTTATATATATATATATATATATATATATATATATATATATATATATATATGTGAAAATACAAACAAAACAGAAATGACAAAAGTTTGCAATAAACAACAAAAAAAGGAAAAGAACAAGGCAAAAAACAATATAAAACAAACAATATAATCAAGGTACATTAACATTATATATATATATATATATATATATATTAATTTAATATTAAATTGAAAACTTATGGAGCATTTAAAGTACAGGCTCTCGAAAAGAAGTTGAACAACATGCTCAAAAAAGTTTTCATAGGATTGAGGGTCAGGAGATTAGGCAGCCATGTCATAACCTGCTTCTCATCAAGTATTCCTTCATCAATTTTGATTTGTGACAGGGACCATTATCCTGCATAAAAAAATGAGCTTGAGGTGGGGTCGATTTTCACCTTTCAGCAGAAAGACGTAGACAAGACTCTAAATTCTCTTTTCAATAGGTTTTTAAAACCAGTTCATGAATGAAAAAGCATCTGAACATTATACTGAACGGATGCTACAATGAACTTACTGAATAATTCAAAGCACTTTTTCAATCCATTCTTACTTAAACAGTAAATCTGTTACGAAAGATGTATATTTAAGTGAACAATAATACATCTGGCATAAAAAAATAAAGATAATACATCTATTAAACCGACCACAAAATAGAATGTGACAACAGTGGATTAAACCTTTGACTAAGTTTTAAGGAATCAGAATGAGTTCCCCTTTAGTTTAAATTAGCAAATGTCCCTTAAATCAAAAGTGATAAAGTATTATCCTGGTTGTTTGATTAAATGTTTTGACAAAATAAAAAAATAAAAAAAAATTATTGACAAAATTGAATCGGTCAACTGTTCCACATAATTGAGAATCTTCATAATCAGACAGAATATAGGCTGACCTATAATAAATACATTACATGAAGATTGAATCGATTGGTACGAAATGATCGTTGGAATAAAAATGCATATTGGTCTTACAACCTTCCCGGGCTAATAGGGAGGATGTGTATGTATATTAATTTCTTATGTACTGAAGCTATAATAGCACTAGCATAATACGTGATATCATTCTGACAGCATCAACTATTCAATAACATTCATTTGTTTGAGTAGAATTTTGCCTGGTCTCCACTGAATAGGAAGACATCACTTCAGAATATTCCATAGGACTTAATAGCAGTTAATTTATCTTCTTTCAAGAAGCCTTTGCTGTCATGAAATATGTATAGACTGAGATATAAAATCAACTAAAGGCATCAGATCACATGGACACTGAATTCTGTAGATACATCAATACAGAAAATAGATTTGGTAGCAACTCTTATAGGATTTGATTTTATGCATTTACATTTGTCATAAGTGCATCTATAGTTTATATTTTCAGTAAAAATTCCTCCAAGATAGGCTCATCAAAAGTTCTTTGTTTTTATTAAGAGAAATGTAAAGTGACTGGCCATGGTTAAATGTAAATAAATGGCAGAAATGCCCAACAAACAGAATTGACAAAGTTTGCAATAAGCGACTAAAAAAAGAAAGAAAAGAACAAAGCAAAAAATAATATAAAACAAGCAAACAATATAATCAAGGCAAAATAACAGTAATATGGCAAAAATTCACAAACTAAGAATTAGGGTTGACACATGAGCATGTTCGGACAAGCAAATGTAGCATTCTGACTTCAAGACAAGACACACTGGAACTGAGTCATATGAAACCAAGAGCCAGCCTGTTTTATTGATTAGAAAAAAATCCCAGCATGCATTTGTCTGTTTCTACCTATAAATTGGAGAGGTGAAAAAGTGTTGCTGTCATTCCAGATAGATTGGAATCAAGAAGAAAGGGCAGAGGTTACTGTAACATATGAACTCAATATATATGAGCAAAGACCTGAATCCATCTTTTCTCCATCCCACTCCAAGTTATGAGTTGAGTAGACTGTGTTCTCGAGACTTGGGTGGCAACCAGTCTAGAAGAAGTACACCTCTGAATTCAGAACCATGGAGAAGTCAACAGGCATCCATTCCTGTATCTTTCCCAAGAACTCCTGGAAATTCACAAATAATGAAGAAAAGGAATCTTTTGAAAGGTGTGATCGCCTACCTCCTGAAAGGATATGGCATTTTAAAATGAAAAAAGCAGTAGACTTGATAATCTAAGATTATACAAATTTATTATATATTAATTTCTGATAAGCTTTCCTTTCATCTTAAGAGTAGAAACCCCTAGCAATGAATTAAATAGCAGGGTATATTGGGCTCTATAGTCATGGATATCAGCCAGTCTGAATTGCAGAAGGCAATGAGAAATCACTCCACTAATTTCATCAGGCAATTCACAGATAAAGAAAATAAAAATAAATATCTGATCAAATTTGTTTTTTTCCTTTTATCCCTTCTGGAAAATTTCATTACTACAGTGTAACCGGATAAAGACTTAATTCTGGTCTGACAACTCTCTTATATCCACATTTTGTGCATGTATTTCACTGTGTTATGCTTCCCTGGAGTTAATTTCTAAGTTAAAAAAAATTGATGATTAAAAACTTTTAGCAAGTTTCAGTTTATTTTCTCAGTATTGAAAATCTGGAAAATAGATCAACAATAAGCAGAAAGTGATACAGACAGACATTATTGCAAGATAGAATAGAGCTACTACACACACACACACACATATATATATATGGAATATTTTATGGGCCTTTTGTTTTACATTTAATATAAAATAATTAGCATACTGGAGAAGTCTGAAAGTATTCTCAATGTATTTCTCCTCTTCATGCTAAAATCTCTTAAAAAAAAGCATCTACCACTATTAAAATTAAACCTTACCTACCAACAGCTAAAATAATAAAAATCTGCTGTCTCATCACCAATCAATGCTATTTCACATTTAATGATGATTTTTACAAACAAAAATTTGGATTACCAATGGGTTCGTCTCTCAATGGAGTGATGGCATATCTAAGATATCTTCTTAGAATATATATATATATATATATATATATATATATATATATAATTATTATAATTTTATAGTATACTATATGTACTCATGCACACAATTATTATGTAAAATGTTTATGAAAAATGTAGTTTTCAATTACCTTCAGGTACAGATCAGAAGGAATTTTAACCTATTCTTCAACCACATATTCTTCCAGCTACTTCACATTAGATGGCCTTCTTGCTTTCACTCTTTTCTTCATTTCCTGTCATAAATTTTCTATCAGGTTTAAGTTAAGACTGAGCTGGCTATGGAAGTATATCTTTCTTGTTTTCTTTCAACCACTTTTGGATTAAAAGTAAAATATACTTGGGATCATTGTCCTACATGAAAGTTCAATGGCATCCTAATCCCAGTTGCTTTGCCAGTGACTTCAGGATTTGTTCAAAATATAGTGATAATACTTTTTCCATCATTCCTTCTATTTGAATCAATTTTAGAAAAACAGCTCCAATGCATTATGCTGCTTCTACCATGTTTGCTGTTAGGGATGGTATTCTTTGGATTGTTGGCTTCTCTTCTTTTCTTCCAAATGGGAGTCTTATCATTGTATCCAAATAACTAAGTTTGTTTTTTTCATCTTTTTTACGACACAGAAGTGCCTACCTGGAGCCAAACTTCTTTGAAAGATTACAAATTCAGACAGGCAATTAAGTGCTTCTTCTTCATCAATGACAATCTTCCAGAGATGGCATGCCTTCAAGCCATCTCGATTGATAGTTTGAGTAACCATTGATCTTGAAGCATGAACTCTGATAACTGTCAAACTGTTTTTCCTCACTGCAGTTCTTAGGATAATTGTTGACCATTCTAATTAACATCTGCTCATCCTGTTGTGAATGTTTTCTTCTTTTATCCACTTTTCTTGTTCACAAACTTTGTGTTTATCTCGATCTTCAGGTTATTATATTTTGAACTAAAATTAGCCATATTGAAATTCTTAGATATTGTCTTATGCCTAATAAATCAACAATCTTAATTTCTTAACTAAGATGTTAAACCTTTTCAATGATATGCATGATAGAATAGTTTGGCTACACAATCTTTTTGGAACCTTCTTAGGTTTGCAAAAAAAAAATCTGGGGATCATGTAGCCTTGAATTACATTTAAACATCTATTTGTTTATGCTTATAAATCATAAAAAATGATAAGATGACTAAAATTAGAAATGGACACAAAAGATTTTTTATTGGAATTGACAATTATCTTCACCCACATTGAAAAAATAAAAACTTCATCCACACACACTCTCTTAATATATATATGAAAATATTTATATATATATATATCCTGACAGAATATATATTTATATATATTTATTTATATTTATATATTTATCCACCAATTTATATATATATAGTTTTTGCTATACAAGTTCTCAAATTCAAACAATACTATGTTTAATAGACATCCTTGTTTTAAATAGTAGAATTCTTGAATGAGGATAAAATATTATTTAAAACACTTTTGGTTTGACTTAAAGCTTTTTTGTCTTTTATATTTTTTTTTTCTATCACAGAAACCATTTTTTAAGCCAAGCAAGCCTTAACAAGATGCAAGAAGCCATCATAACAAAGCAAGGCTCAATTACCACATTTTCTTTAGGACACTTTGAAATCTATATCTGCTAACTTTATTTTTGTATCTGAAACAAAGTAATTTTTAAGCAATTAATGTTCTTCTTAATCCAATATTATTTCTTATTACTATAAATGTTATATAGTAATATATATATAATATAATATAATGTAATATATATATATATATATATATATATATATATATATATAAGTAAGGAGGCTAGAGAATGAATTGTTGAATTTTTTTTTTTTTTATATTCAATCCATGACAAATATCAATGTCTTTTTACTTGTCTTTTCAGATATTGATTAACTCTGAAATCATTGCAACAGTTGACTGGAAAAAAAGTGACCAAAACGTTATATTTCCTCAGGTAATTATTCAATCAAATCATATTGCACTTTTCACTCATCTCTAATATTAATTAAATTTCATTCTAAAGTTGAAAATAAAAAAAACAAGCAACAAAGGTTTTAGAACATTTAAAATATTTCTTGCAGCAAATGAATTCTATTTTATTTACTGCATGCTAGTCTTTAATTAAAGAATATTTTCCGATGTCAAATCATAATTCTAAAGAAATTAGTGTTTAAGAAGGTTTTTAGCAAGAAAATACAGCTTTGAGCTGTTTAATTTTTAAAAGGTCAAGAATTCACTATTCTTGTAAAATATACACACACACACACAAGGGAGTGCTGAAAATTTCTTGATTTGACAAAAAATCTCTTCCCTTCAAAATTCTGACATTTGCTCATCTGGTTAATTTATAGAAATGGTTTGGGCCAGGAACTTTTCATCATGGAAAAATATATGTTAATGAGGAAAATTCTTACCTTTGTTTTTGCTAGTGACCTCTGTCATTACATAAAAAAATATGCATGCACACACACACATACGTATATATATATATATAATTTAAATTCAAAAGATTTAAATTCTAGTGCCCCCCCACCACCACATTGTGCACATGTGTAATTACATCAATGTGAGCACCACTTCAATAAAGTGACACAATTTTTTTTTATGCTTTTTCATTAATTTTCCTATGCCTGCTATATCAAAATTTATATATAATTTTCCCATATATATATATATATTTATAATGATAAAAAAAGAAGCATATATTGTGCCTAAGAACATAATCTCTTTCTTTGTAAGATATGAATTTCTTCTCCCACTAGCTTTAGGTTAAATAGCAGAGCAGACTGGGATTTCTAATCTTGGTTAGCAACTAGTTTAAGAAAAGAATAACTGTGAGTTCAAAATCAGTCATGCATGGAGTTGGCAATTGCACCTTGTAAAAAGCCTACTTGCTAAAGAGACCATATCAGCAACAGATAATGTGGTGAAACTGTGGATCAATTGAAAAGAGATCTTCTCCCTCTAAGTATAAGTTACACAGACCAGACTTTATACAGTTAAAATTCTGCTGCTAAGTATCAGGCTATGAACTCATTGATCAACCCTGGTGTGTATGTGTTATTTATATAAACTTGTTTTAAAAAAGAAAAAACAATTTTAAAAAGATCTCACATGAAAGTTTGTTTTTCATCACTTTGCCTCAAGGCAATAAAACCACTAAGACACAAGAGGTTATTAAGAGTGAAAGAAATAGAAAACATTATTGAATAGAAAGGACGGCAAAAGAACTGGATTTAGGAAAACAGAAGATGGTGATTGGTGTTACATTTAAATTTTGAAGATTGTAGTTGACAGAAAAGCAAGAAGATTGGCAAGAAGTGTAAAAAAAGAAACTATTAGAATAGAACTTATGGTTACATCTTGCTATTTCAAAATTAAAACGATGAGACCTACCTGCCAATCTAGTACCTCACCTAAATTCATGAAGTTGAGGTACCAAAGAGGATAGCTCATTAGAATAATTGCCATGAAAATGTTTATAGAAAAGGTACAGGGAAGCCACATTACAGCAGTGGGAAAGTTGTTGAAGCTGAGATGATATGTTAGGACCAATAACATTGCAGATTCTTCTTTAGGATTTTTCTTGTAGAATCATGAAGGTGCTAGATAGATTCTGGTGAGAAAAACTGTCTAATGTGAAATAGTGAACCAACTTTCCTTTCAGATTTCTCATTCCATTTCAATTCAATGAAAAACATTGGATCAATAAAGTGCAATGAGTTACTATTTGGAGGTTAGCATCATCCATGCTGATGGAATGCAGAAAAAAAGTCTAATATGAATTGTTGTATATGATAAGAACAAATAATGATATTTATTTGTATGAATTGACAATCTGTAGTAATTGATGCTTTTGTTGAATACAAGTGTCTTCACACATATACATGACGAATAATCATGAAAACCAATATTGTCAACATATGAAAAACCAAACACAGAGTTATAGATTCTCACTTCTACCAATATAGTACAATGATTGATTTTATAAGACGTTGTTAAAGGAATGAGTTTATCTGTAACCAGATTTTGATTATTTACAAAGGAAGTGAATTTACCAAACAGGCCAGAGATGAAAACTCATTTAGAAAGAAAGCTGTTGTTTGAGAAACACTAGAAAAATAAATTGGAAACTTAAGTTTCAATAAATGTATAAATATATCACTGTCATTTTACATGTAAATGGAAATATTTCCTGGCAAACATTCAATGTACAGGACTCCAAAAGTAATTACATCTATTTTATGTTATCACATGAAATAAGTAGTGTATATTGGTGGTATTGTAGAAGTTAAATCTTTCTGCCAATAACCTATATATTTTGACATACTACAGATAGTAGTGGTAATGTGGCAAAATAGCATCTGATATGAAAGTGTATATGAAGCAGCAGTGTATCATTGGCCTATGCTTGTGAAGATATATAACCAGGTATGGTGACTATAGAAAAAATTTTTTTTTTTTTTTAACTAGAAAACTTGCTCTATCCAACAGTGTTATTATGCTCCATGTATTTGCCATAGTTTCTATGGAAATAAGTAGAAGGCAGAACTCTCAGAGCATCAGTCATATTTATTAAATTTTGTAACCAAATCTCAGATGCCCACTCATTTGAAATATTACACTCTTGACTTGAACACTATAGTCATATAATATAGAATTCTGGGTCACTATATTTATAAAGAAGAGAAATTGGCTTGTGGCCAAGACAGTTTCATATGTGCTAATCAGTTGTTGAGCACAAATATATTCCAATTAAGCAAAGTTGTTATCAGTAGAAGAGTTTTCTGAATCTGATTCATTTTGGTATTACTACAATGTTTCAGCAAGATCTCTACAGATTGTGCAATTGAAAAAAATCAAAGAATGCTTTTACCAAAACATCATGGCAAAAACAAACCAAAATAAAAAGCAATGAAATTTTTAACTTCTTTTGGAAATATTATGATTGTTTCATTCCTTCACATTAATTTTGTAATCATTATTTCAATATTTTTAATTAAATTTACAATTATATAGTTTCAAACCTAATTTAAGATACATTTCATCCAGCAAAAATACTCAGGAAACATAAATGTTCTTATATTTAAATATTATATATATTATAAAATAAATATATAAGTAGATATTCTCAGTATACACATAGGAATCAACATTGCATGGTGAATGTCAGTTTCACACTTCAATCTTTTAGGTCTTAAGATCATAGTGAAGTATGAAACTGACAATTACCATGCAGTATCTCCACACTATCTATAAACACCTTATGATTTTGACCAACCATTTTCCTATAAATATAGCAAATTTCAAATATATATATATATATATATATATATATATATATATATATAGAGAGAAGAAGAATTCATAGTAGAATTTGTCAATAACGTCACCATGAATTTATTCCCAAATATGGTATTGCCCTGAGGGGAAAAGGAACCGCATTTAGATGTAGCAGAAGTGTATATATTTGGGAATAGAAATGATCGTTTCAGTCCACTCCAAATTATAGAGAACAAGAAATCAAGCTGGCTAAAATGATCCTATTTCATAAGGGAATTCAAGTTTTGTTCACAACCATTTTTATAATTCATTTTTGAAGTATTTAATTTGATTCTTTTCAAATTACTTTCCAAAAAATATTTTCATAGAATCTTCTGTCTGCTGATATGAACCTTGGAATTTTAGTGGAGAATTTGGGTCGAGTAAATTTTGTCCGATTTGGAGAACGAGAAGTTGTGAACAGCCAATTTAAAGGTAAGATTATTAAATATGATTGTAGTTTTCAACTTTTCTACATAAGTTTCATTTTATTGTGCATAAACAGATTTGTTTTAGACTTCAAAGTACAAAAACTCATTGACATGTCATAGTTCATTTGCATCACCTACTAAATTGTTTAATGTTTAGACAACATAAAGTTACTGTTAAAATAGTTACAATGAATAAGGTGTGTATGATGAATGAAAGAGGAGGTGGTAGGAAGTGAAGACTATGAGGATAACAATTGACTCTTGAATTGAAGAATTTAAGATTGATGTGTTTAGGGAATTATCCATGCAAGAGTCTGTTCCACAAAGTAGCAGTTCTTTTTGTGTGGAACTTTTCCCTTACGTTTGGAATATGGAGGAAATGAGGAGGATTTGACTCTGTGGAAGTAGCATGGTGTGTCGTAGTTGCAAAGGTCTGAACCAGTGGAACTATAGAATGGAGCTCATCTGAACATTTGCTATGTAGTAGCATAGTAATTGATAGACTTTCAGCATTGCATCTGTGCAGAAAGAGGCTGCAGAGTGTAAAATAAGCCTCTTATGAGGCTGCATAAACAATTCTGAATTATGCCAAGGCTGGAAAGCTTCAATCCAGATTTGGCCACAGTTCACCATTTTTGGTCTAATCTGACTCTTGTAAAGATAAAGCATAGGAGAAGGAGTCATGCACTTCCTGGAGTGATATCATTTTTTCCAGCATCTTTATCAATATTTCTTGAATATTTTCTCTTAACCCCAGTTCAATATTTTCTGTGAATATTGTTTTTCTTACCATAGAATATTATACTTTTACATCTTAAAACATTTTATATTTATTTTCTTTCAATTTAAAGGCAGCTTATTTTTACATTTACAGTAACTTTGACTTTTATTTGATTTGTTTTTCATTGCAGGCCTTCATGGAGATGTTTATCTAGATGAACAATTGGAAGAAAACTGGAACATTTATGTTTTAGATTTCTCCAAAGAATTTTTAGACAAGTGAGTAAACTGTGTTTTCATTTAATCTTAATTTTGTTCATTAGTAAACCCTACCCAAGAAAGTAGTTAAACTAGTACCACTGTGTGAACCTTATTTTGCAAATGGCTGTATTTATTCTGAAATTTGGTCAGAGATTACTCTTAGCTGTTGATTTCTTGTAACCCAGTACAAGTTATCACATGTTACTTGAAGAGAAGATAAATGCTGCCAAGTAACTCCAATATCCCAAGAAATGCCATAAAAAAAACTTTGCTGGTGTGCCTCCAGCAATCAGTCAGAGGAATAATTGTGCTCTTGTATTTATTTATATTTTTATTATGGGATATTCTGTGAGCCATGTTTTAATCAAGGAAAAAAATTCAGCTACTTCAAATATTAAGAGTTCAAATTCATTTACAGAAGAATATATTCCTTGAGTAAATATTATTGTTGTTTTAAATTTATTATGAAAACTGAAGATATTATTACTTATAAAAAAGATTTGTATTTTGAAAAGCAATGGAAATAATTATTAGAAGACGTTTGAACTTTATTCATTTCTAATCAAATGATTAAGCTTTTTTTTTATATATTTTCCTTTCTATTTATTTAATCATTTCACCCAAGCAAGACAATAAAGCCACTAAGACACAAGGGGTTGCTGAATGTTAGAGAATATGAGAAAAAAAACACTACTAAGGTGAAAGAACAATAAAATAAGAATTAAGAAGACAGAAGATAATGATTGGCATTGCATTTAAATTTTTGAAGATCAAATTTGACTGTGAAGCAAAAAACCAGAAGAGAGTTCCACAAGCAAGAAGTGCATGAGAAAAAATAGTTAGCATAAAACTTATGGTTACATTTAGCCATTTCAACTGCAAAATAATGAGACCTTGCTGCCAATCTAGTATTGTACTTAAATTAATAAAGTCTAGGTAGCATAGAGGAAAGTTCACCAGAACAAGTACTATGAAAGTATTTATAGAAAAGGCACAGGGTAGCTATGTTATAGCAGTTGAAAGATGATTGAAGCCAAGATGCCAGGTCAGGACAAATAACATTGCAGATCAAGAATCTCTAAATATATTGTAGAAGCAGCAAACCAGATGTGGCAACAGTATTCAAAACAAGTACAAATGGTAGACTTGTAAATAAGCAAATCAAGCACAGTTTTCACATAAGCATCCTTAAATATACAATATAATGTCTTAAAAATAAATGCTTATTTCAGGAGATATTTTTTTATTATTTCCCTATTTTCAAATTTTTATGACTAATTTCTTCTTGTTAAAATTTAAAGTGCACCTCAGAGTTTTAATTATTCTACAAGTGCACTCCAAAGTAAAAAAAAAAAAGTTTCAGAAATGCTGCTCTAGTGTATTCACACCAAACTTCTATGAAATCTTAAAGGGTGAATCATTTATTTACACTCTTTTGTGTCCAACAAGTATTATTTTAGTTGATTTCCTTCATTCTAGTCACTAAAATTCTCAAGACAATTGATGTCAGCAAAGTCTCTATAAAGAGGTAACTGCCAAATTTCCCTCTTTATACTAATTTATGAACCGTCATGACTCCTCATGATGACACTGACTTCATTCAAAGTGAACCAATGTCCCTAATTTTGTCAAGAATCTTTTCAAAAATCTTTTGCTTAATCTCTCAGTGAACTCTAAGACAAGAACTTATATTTGGCTTATTTCCTAGAATTTTTGACAACAAACTCTTTTCTCAAAGGTGTTCTGTGTTTATTGTGGATGTTTGTTGAGTTTCTAAAAGCTACAATGCACTTCAGTCACCTGATTCAGTATTCTTTAGTAGGATCAAACTATTGGTGAATCATTCTTTTTGCTAAGTAACTTTTGATTTTCATTGCTTATACATTTTTAACAAGTCTTTATTTTTTCTCTGATGTCTCTTATAAATACCAATTATCATATTTTGATGAAAGTTCTTTTACAAAAGGCATTTTTTTTTTTTTTTTTTTTAAGAATATTCTAGATAAACTTCAAAGGGTATGTAATGTAATTGATCCTGAGCTGGCATCTCAACTTCAGTCACTTTCTCATCAACATAATATGGCTTCCTTCTGTCTTTTTTTACAAATATTTTCATGACAATTATTTTGCTGAGCTTTCCTCCTTGGTGCCTTGACTACATGAATTTCAGCATTGCTACTTTATCTCACCATTTTACTATTGAACTACCTAGATACAGCCGTATGTTCTATTCTAGAAGAGTTTCTTGCATGGCTAATTGTAATCTGTCTTTCTGAATCCTGTTCTTTTATTGTCCTTTCTCCTCACTAAAGTCTTCTCATTCTCTTTCACTCCCAGTAAAACTTCTTGTCTCCCAGTGGCATGATCACCTTGATTGGGGTGAAATGATTAAAAGTAAATAATTTTTTTTTTTTCACTCATTTCCATATTAATTAAATTTATGTCTCTAGCAAAAGTGTTAAGTTCATCCACTGTTCAGTCTTACTTTTTGAAATGTTGGTCTTATGGACATATCATGTTGAAAAACTAGTTCTCATCTAATCACCAAAGTTAAACAATGTCAAACCTAGATAGGTGACCACATGAGAATACTGGGTGCTGTAAGGTTGGATGTGTGGGTGGTGTAATGATAACTGTAAACAATTGGAAATCAGACAACTGAGTTCCAATTCCAGTTGAGGTCATTATATTCACTTGCACACAACTATCTTTGGGAAAGGTATGAATCCATCTCTTCTTCCCCCAGCTATGGGTTAAATAGCAGGACTTGTATCAGCAATTGTACTATCTCCATAAAATTCTTACAATTAAAAAAATATTTTCTGGCTTTAAATAATCCACAAAAGATTGATAAGCTGTAAAAAAACAATCAGTCTTTGAAATGTTGCTCATGTTCAAAAGTGTCTTCGTAAAAAGAGAAGGATAAAAATATGTAACTTGTGACTGGAAAAAAATAAACTTACTTTGTTTACACCATAGATTAATCATTGCATGCCTTTTAGAATATTTTTGGACACAAAAAAACTGTTCATATATTTAAAGGCTTTGTTAATGTTCAACTAATAAATCCTAATGTTATGTTGGTTGGACAGTTGTAAAAATTCTTTCTGAGCCAGCAACTTCTTATATAGATAAATATATTATACACACTTCATTTTGTAAGGATGAAAAGTAAAATTATTAAGTCTATTATTACCTGCAAAATGTAAGGTATAATTCTATGAAAATTCTAATGTAACATCAACTTTTTTGTGAATGAATCATGATACTTATCTTTTATAAAGGTTTTCAAAATTTACTGTTACCATATTTTTAGTAAAAGTATTTTCAAATAAAGACATCCTAGTTTAGGTTAAATATTTCATATAAACATATACACACTCTTAGACAATTTGTAAAATTATGGTTATATGTGTCTAAGTTTAATGACTGAGGTTAGAAATGGAAAAATGGATTCATTTTGTAACTAGTTGGAAATAAAAAAAATCTAACAAATGGCACACATGTTGGAAATAGATTGTAATTCTGAAATACAATCAATAAATATTTGATACTTTAGAGTTCAGAAGATTCATCGACATGTGAAAATCCTCAGCAGAAGAAAAATAAACAAATAAATGGTAGAGTTGAATAAAACAAGCTTCAGTGATTTGATAGCATTGTTGAATAGTTGCACTTAAAGTGTCATTTTGCGATAGGGCTGTCAATCTCTTTCCTTCACTAACAAGTAATTGGTTAAAATTTTCTGACAATAAATGCAGTTAATTGAAACTATATGCACTTGTCCTGTTAATACCATGAGATAGAAACCTTCCCTGGTGAAAAGACATTTAATTTAATTTCGTTAAGAGGCAGAAACAGACTAACTTTAGTAAAGAAAGCCATGAAATGAACATAACAATGCAACTGACTTGGTCCGCATCTAAACAATAACAGTCACCAAGCACCATTTCAAGCTACTATGATGATCATACAAAGAATTTCATAGTAGATCCCCTGACCTACACTTATATACTCAACATAAGATATTGTGACAATGTCACAATTTATTTATGATAGTTTTAAATTTTTTTAAAAATTATCTTTTTAAAAAAACTAATCAAATTCAAATTTCAGATCAATAGGCAGTTAAAAAATCTGTTATGCTTTTAGTGAAACATTAAATGTTAAATGTTTTTTTTAAATGAAGCTGTAGGCTTAGCAGGCTGAAGCCTAGGGTCTCAAAGTCTAGGGGACCTCCAACCAAGGTGTATAATATTTTTGACATTTAGGCCTTTCTTACACATGCTGCCATAACACATTATAAACTCTAAATAAAACTTCAGTAATTTTAAACACCTGTCATCATTCTCGGCTTTACTCAAATTATTTAATTTAGGACACTTTCATTTTCCGCTAATCGTGCGATTGAGGAATTTAGAGGAGCCTCACAAGTGGAATAGCCTAGGGCCTCTCTTCATCTAAATCCGGCTCTGGCTGTAAATAATCGAATGGAATTGAAAAGGTAATTGATGAGACCACCAAGGTTTAAATGGTAATTTTTTTACATGGGAAATAACTCTTATTGTTTTATATATATATTATTTCCCTTGCTTTTACATTTAATTATTTAAACAAAATATTTTATATTAGTTATGTATTCCTTACTTTCAAGCTATAATTTTTTCATTATTATCACCATTGATAGAACAGCCCGCCAATAAATTATCGCTGAGGTATAAATATACAAAGCCTAATATACCGAGATCATGACAACCAATCTGATAAGAGTATGATAGAACATGTGCATGATACAACCCAATCTACTTAGATGTTCCCAAGTATTTAGATTTAAACTAAAAAAGAACAATCCACTCGACACACACCTCTGATGTTTCTCCATTTATTAGTATCATCATCTTTTGCTTTCTGTTTTATACAATCTCTTACCAGATCATTATCCAAAATCTAGGGTATTAAAAGTAGTAAAATATATACTTTCTGTTTGCACAAATTCTGATGTCAAGTTGATGAATCTCACTGCTACCTAACTTGTTTTCTTTTTGTAGAGTTTCAGATTCAATAGCCTGGCAAGAAGACATTCCTGCAAAACGAAGTCCTGCACTCTATCAAGCAATTTTTACCATTACAGAAACTCCTTCAGATACCTTTTTTAGCATGAAGGTAAGAAAATTTATACAACTACTGTATGTATGAAAATTCTTTTCAGTGTCAGTCTTGTTCTTGTTTTTTCTAAGGGCATTAGTGCAAAATCAATTCTGATTATCTCAGAGTTTGAATTATCATGGTCAAGGTGTCTCAATATTTTACCTAAAGATTAAATTTTCATTGTAAACTGAAATGCTGGTCTACAATGCTAAATTTGGATAAATTTCAATTTAGTATTTAAAAATGCAGTTTTTATGGTAACTCACAAAAATTATAGAAGTATTTTTTTTATCTTTGTCGAATTAATCTGTCTAAAATCTGATGTGGTAACAAATAAAATTAAATGTTTATCTGTTCCTATCCTAATTTTTACAGAAATATCATCCACTTATCAAAGAGTTTAATAGTAAAATAAAAGTTATTTACAGAAATCATATTTTTCATATATATGATTTAAATGAATTCAAATCCACTATCAAGACACTTGATGGGTGGATACTAATATATATATATATATATATATATATATATATATATATATAGTATTAAGTACTAGAATTGCTGGTTCTTTTTCCAGGTGGAAACACCATTTGGGAAGGCAGATTTTTGTCATAAAGTGCTCAATATCAAAAAGTTGGGATAGAGCATTAATTTGGAGAAGTTCTGTCATGCCTACTATGTAGTTTCATGAGCCCATCAAGATAACATGTTCACTTTTTAGAGCTTTGTCTTCTCTGCTGCTATTTCTTAATTTTGCAGTATTTCTGTGTGGCTTGCTGTAATTTGATATCTTTTTATAGGTGTGTGGTTTTCATTTAATGGGTGTTTTTGTTATTACTTAAGTGGTTTGTTGTTTCTTCATGTTTGTTTCTTTTTTATGGTGGTGATCTCTTTTTGACTATATTTTACTTAATTGCTTTATGTGCAATTGGTTCTTTTTACTATATTGAGTTGACCTATTTTATTGTGCTGGTGTGTATGTCTGCTTATTTTTCTTTACATGGTGGTTAGGTGTTTGACTTATGTGTGTCTGTTTTTATGTCTATTGTGAATCCTAGAGTGTTGAAGGTCTTTATGATTTGTTTTCTTATTTTTTTCATGGTTCTGCCATTACAGTTTCTTAGGATTATTAATCCGTCATCTCTGTATAGGCCTATATTTTCTTTGTTTATAATACTTGCTATTTGTTGATGATATATATATATATATATATGCCTATTAATGTGCCTATCTCTACACCATAGTAGTTGCCCATTGTTATGTCAAAGTGGTAATTGTTATTGTTGGTGTTGCATTTTTCCAACCATATTTTGTTTTTGTGGAATAATATGGACTTTCTACAGTGTTTAATAATGTTTAAGTCATCATCTGTTATTTGATGATGTTTATCATCAAAATACATATGGAGATAAAAAGAAAATAACATCACTATGAAAATCAAATGGGAAATCATAAAAAGAGCAGCCTCACGTAATAGCAATAACAGAAACTGCACACTATGCCTAGAAAAAAAATGAAAAATAGTTACCTTTAAAAACCAAAGCAAACTATTAAACAAAAAAAAATGAAATAATGGGGAAATGCAACCACTCAAATAAATATCTACTCTGTTACTTAAATACAAATATAAACAGTGATCCACAACATATACCAAATCCCACCCAAATAAAAACCAGATTAAATCATATACACATATACAAACAGAAACACTTGAACACACAAACGCCATACCACTTCAGTAATAACACCCATTAAGTGAAAAATCACACACCTATAAAAAGATATCAAATTACACCAATACAGATAAGTGAACATTTAATTTTATTTGAACCCATTAATACTTTTCTTTTTTTTTTTTTGGGGGGGGTTGTACTTTTAATTGAATGCCTTAAGTCTTATCTTCCCAAAATAACCCTGTCAACTTTTTGGTGGTTTTCCTTTTTCCCAATACACAATCTCAATTACAATTATAAAAAGTGAGTTTGAAAAAAAACACAATGCCCAGTAATGTTTGCCTTTAAAATGGTTTAAGACATATGAGAGATACTAAAATATTTCAGTACAAAACAGCTCCTAAAATCTGGCTCAATGACAAAGTATAATTTATTTTTAAAATCTCTACTTCATTAAGCTGGGAATTTTCACCACCCGGTTTTCATATTCATAATAAAATGCATACAGCAGTATATTCCTTCATACATTTTAATTCTGTTAATTTAAGGCAAAAATATTTACCTTCTCATGCATATTATCATTTTTATTTAAGGCATATATCCATTTTCATCAGAAGTAATAACATAAATGATTTCATGTTTGGTTAAAAAATAAAAACATCACTGATTTTTTGTAAAATTTATGTCATCAGAAAAGAGAAATGCTAAAATATCAACTGATTTCCAATTTTAGGGTTGGACTAAAGGGATTGTGATTGTCAACAAATTTAACCTTGGACGTTACTGGAACACTGGACCTCAAAAGACTCTTTATGTGCCAGCCCCTATTTTACGAGTTGGAGTGAATGTGGTAAGTTAGATTAATTTTTCTATTTACAGAGCTTTCGTTTTAACTTTTTATTTATTATAAATGTATTGAATGTTATAAGTGAAATAAACAATCAAATTGTCTTTTGAAGATTTAATGAATTTTATTTCAAGGAAGTCAATGTTTATATAGTTTTCAACAATAATTTATCATTATATAACGTTTTAAAATTACTATAACTAATAGTAGTTGTTAACTATGCTGACTCTTGTGGTCCTACCTAGGATTGAACTCAACATCCTTGGCTAACAAATTTCTGAAAATATTAGTTTAATGGATGTGTTCTAAGCAGTAGCAAGCTTGTCTCCCTTCCTGACAAAATGGATTTAACCTTTAGGCATTATTTAAGTTTACTGAAATTTTTCCTCAGTATGAATTTTTCTATTGTTTACAAGTCTCATTAGAGTTATCTTTCTTGACAGTTTTTGTTTGTGCTTTGGAAAAAAATTTTGTTTTGGACATTTCTTCCAGCAAAGAACTTTGGACATTTGAAATGCATTTTTGTTAATTTCTCTTTTATTACGTTTTGTTTTTTTTCAATCTTTTGATTTTTCTAACCTTTTTATTTTGTATTTCTTCTTGACTTTGGTCTCCATTTGCATTTTTTTTTTCAGCCAGGATGTAAGTCTTACCGATCAGTTGATTTTGTATAGTTCATTTGCATTTTATTTTATTTAATTGAAGGAACTTTTAAAGAAATCAATTGACTTTTTGAATTGATTAATATTTAGTAGGTAAACCTTTCCTTTTTTTTGTTTTATTTGCTGCTTCAGCAGCCATTTGCATTTTTTCTGGTCTGACTTAAATCTTACCACATAAGTGTTTTTGTCTTGTTTTTTGTTCAGTACATAATTTAGTTTCCCATTTTTATTACCATTTGAGAAGCTTCTAGTGTTCTTTTTATTTTGTTTACTGTTTTTAGTCTGTAACTGAACTTTTTTTTCATTTCCAGTTTTATTTTTGGTGTTAGGTTTCTTTTTGTATTTTTTTTCATCTGGTCAGATGTAAGTCAGATGTAAGTCTTACCAGACAACTGTTTTTTTAGTTTATTTTATAGTATTGTTGGAACTGTGTATTTATTTGCCCTTTTCGAATTTTTCTTGTCAGCCTGTAAATTTTATTTTTTCCTCGGCTTTTTGTTTAATTTTTTGATTGTTGCTTAATTTAAAATTTTATTTCTTGTTTAAACAAATTTTTCCTAGCCTGTAGGTGAATCTGTTTTTTAAGCTTATTTGTCTTTTGTTGCTAATTATTTCTTTTTCTTTCCACCCCCTTCCTTTCTTTTCTATTTATAAGAAAAACTATAAATCTGCTTGTTTTAACTATCCTCTTAAACTCTAAATGGCCAACTCAAAGCAATTGTAAGAAACATTTGTTTTCCCTAAAAAAAGACCTACCCGACACTGATTGTGTTGAGGAGTACCCAGTTATAAGAGATACTCCAAAAAATATGGAGGTCAATAATGGTCAAGATATGACAACCTTAAAAAGTATGAAGACCAATAATGGCCAAAATACGAAGAACCAAGAAGCAACAGGGCAATTCCTTGGTCTCTGCATTGTCACTCATCTGAGTGACAATGCAGAGAGCAAGGAATTGCCCTGTTGCTGGAAGTCTCCCCCCACCCCTGCAATACATTATCAATATAGCAAAGTTTTTGGAGTGTGCTAACAGTTACACACACCTTGTGTTTGAAGGTGGACTCTTGAAAGACCCCAAGAGCTAAAGAAGATTGAGAAATGAATAGTGTCAGTCTTTGTAGTGGACAAGCACTCACGCAAATTTTGTCACTCCATGAAAAGACAGTGATAAAATCACTGGAATCCCTGGAGGGTAAGCCCCAAAGAATTGTTAAGGGTGCAGGCTACTTCATAAGGGACATATTACTGCACACGTCTGAAGACTGTGTTAAAGTATCATGTCATGATTTAATCACAAATGATCTAATCCTTCAGACTGAATATGAAGGCAGACATAGGAGCATCATGGCAATATTCAAGGTCCCTCCTCAGATTATCTTTTTGCATACTGGGTGCCTCTTGCGATATCCTGAATCGTGGCTGGAGTTTTGAAATATTGTTGGATTGCAAAGCGTTCTACTCCATCCCCAAATTTCTGGAAGTAGGGGCCAGAAGTTGCTGGTCATTGTGACCAGCTGAAAACCAACAAGTTAGAAATGTGGAGAAGTTGGTATTACCTCTCCTCTTCCTGGCCAGAGTCAGGCCCCAGTCGACCAAAATCCCCCTATGACCATGTCTTTAAGTTCCGCCTTGCCTGTAATGGGCATGCCAGTTTCCTGCCAAGCATGAAGCCAATAGGAAGACTTCTCCTACAAAGGGAGCTCCTTCCTCAACCTCTACCCTGTCTTCCCTTGTTTCAAAAAATGTCACAAAATCATCACCCATGTGTTCGTCACTTGTGTAAAATTATCCTCCTCAGTAGAAATCCTAGCCTCTTCAGGAAAATTTCATTGCACACCCCACGTCTTACTCCCAGGTCCTTCTCCCCCTAAAAAACATCCTGAAATGCCTCCTCCAAAACATCAGAGAAATCAATCAGCAGAGGTGATGGAAAGGAAGAAAAAGCAAAATAGCCTGCAATACACCCCAGGGGAGGATATCTGTCACATTTCACCATCCCAGGCTGAAAGAGCCAAAAGTTATGGCAAACAAATCAAAGAACTCAGATACCTGTTGTCCATAAAACAAAGATTTTGAGGTTCCATCAGACTTTCCTGAGGTGCAGCATGTTCTGACCATCATTTGAACTGGGGCGGGAACGTGGCAGTTGTAGGGTATGGTTGAGGAGGCCATAAAATCATTTAATATGTCACACCAATCCCATCACCATTTTTGACAAGACATCTGAAAGTTAAAACAGTTCTGTTCAGGGAGGTTCCCACTTTTTTTTTCGGCCCTACCTCTATAAGGCACTAAAACTAACTTTTCCTTGGGATGTTGGTGGTCTCTCCCAGGATGGCACTATCAAGAATGAGATGGGCCATGGGTCAGTGGGTGAGGCTGTTGGTATCCTTTTCCTGAATATGTTCAATCTAGTTTCCCAACCTTAATCAGACTGATAATGACTCTCTGGTACAGAATATATCTATTACACACACACACACACACACACACACACACAGTCATTGTTGCCCAAATTACACCCTATATTAAAGCAGCAATTTTTACACAATTTTGTTTAAAGATCAATGAAAGTTCTTTAAGGTATTATTTTCCACCATACAAACCGTTTCCCACAGATGAAATGTCACAAGACTCAAACTATTCTATCACTATTTCCATGGAAAATGTTCAGACCAATATTCTTTAGTTCCACCAATTCTAACCTTCACAGTTAAGACCCGCCATGTAGTGAACCACCCTCATTCCCTTCATATTCCATTGGTGAGGTGCAAATTCCACTGTAGCAGTTTCTTCCCATGAACCATTGTTTTGTGGAACCGACTCCCAAGAGGATACTTCCCTGATCACTACAATCTTAACCTGTTCAAATCTAAGGTTAATAACATTACCTTCCCTATGTATCCCCATAAACTGTTTCTTACTCTCTAATCCTCTACCTCGAGTAGCTCTTGATCCTTGTACAAGATGAACATCATTGAAAAAAAAACTTGGATCTTTTTCTTGGTTTCCAGTGAAAGCGTAAATATAAATTATCCAATGTTTGAGTACTTTGGGCTTTAACCAAAAGAGTTTTTGTGTGTGCTACGTCATTTTCATTGTTTCTCAAATATCACGTCTTTATGTACGAGTTTGTGTTGTCATGTCCCTATGATTCTCTAATGGTCAGTCTTATATAAATTTTTCAGAAGTAGAATCTCCCAACAAACCAGTTTATTCTTAGCTCAACAGGGAAGATTGGCTAATGGTGTCTATACAGAATCATTTTTAAAATAAAATCTCTTTTTGGATTTTGTTAGAATTCTATTGTTTATCAAATATAATTTACAATTTAGTCAATAATCTTTAAGTCTTCATTATTTATTTCTTGGATAACATTTGGTACCCCAGTTAATCTTTATAGTGTGTATGATCTCTGCTCATATCGGATGAAACTATGCTGTGTTGAATAAGTTAATTTGTTGTACATGAGTTCTACAGTTTAGAATAAACAAAACATCAAAATTATATCATTAAATCTAACCATGGTATTATACATATAAAATGTTGTTATGGGATGTGATCAAATCAAAATCTCTTCTTGATTTCAAAAAATCAAGCCAGTCTTACTACTTTCTATTGCATAAAGAAAAGTAAGAAATTTACAATCTGTTAACATACAATTCCTCAAAGTGTCACCTACTAGTTATTGATATTAAACAATGCTAACTTTAGTAATAAATATGAATAAATTATCCTTAATTTTAAGATGAGTTATCAAAATTCATTTTTTGTCCGATCATCTGTGTTAAGATTCTAAATTACAACTTTTCATCCATAGATATTTTTACTTTAGCACTTAGCAAATCAGAACACAAGTACAAAAAGATCATGGCACAAGTGAAGAACAGAATTAATTTATAACAAATTTTAAAAGATTTCATACAGCTTTTAATAATTTTATATGAATTTGATCTCTTAACTGGTCCTTTTATTTTTGCAGGTGTATATATTTGAAGAAGAACATGGAACCAAGGAGTTTCTCTCAGTAAATGAACCAGATTTGGGTGATATAGACCCCAAAATAAAATCCTAACCAGTTTTAAATCAACTACAGAAGAACTGAAAAGTCTTGTAATAGTTGATATGAACATGATCTGTTTGCATGTGTGAATAATAATGGTTGAGTCAGTTCTGGCTTTGAAAGTCATCAGAAAAATTTGTTCTTAAAATGACTGGTGCAAAGAAAAAATAACTGAGCTGGAGTATACATAAGTTTGCTTCTTTTGTTTTTTTTTTCTTTTTCTTTTTTTTCCTTTTTCTTTTTTTTCTTTTTTTTTTTTTTTTTTTTTTTTTTTTTTTTTTTTTTTTTTTTTTTTTTTTTTTTTTTTTTCTTTTTTCTTTTCATTTTTTCTTTTCTTTTGTTCAATACATATACACACTTCACATATATGTCACTTCTTGATCAGTCCATAAAAAGACAATTTAAAAAAGAAATTAGGGATCTATTCTGATGGGGGAGAATTTTTCTTTGATTCCAATGGGATAAATTTAACTAAAACAAGAAAAAAAGCTTACAAAATCCATTTAAATGGGAGATTTTCTTGTTTGGAATTTTTTTTTTTTTTTTTTTCACAATTTTATGACTCCAAAAGTCAAAAACTGGTTTCTTTTCTTTACTCAAAAGACAAAAAGAAGTAAATTTCCTTTGACTTCCCCAAAACCAAGAAACCCAGAAGCATTTGTTTGTAACAAAAATGCTTTTGCAAGAATTGTTTTTATGCATCCATTATTCAGTGACTCATTTTTATACATGAGTTATGACCTAATTTTTAATGATTCTGGGAAATTATTCTCCATGTTTGTTTAACAATGCTTTTAAATGTTTGACTTTTTTTTTTCCAAATGTCTTTCTTATATGCGTACATTAGAATCATAACCAAATTCATTCAACAATTTCTTACAAGATATTGCTGACTATCTATGTAGGATCAGGTCAGGACATAAATAAAACTCATCCATTGTAATTAAATATTGTAGAAAACAGAAACTCCATTTTGGGAGTTTCATTTCAATTTTTTTTATTCTACTCCATAGGTATTACATCATTTTTAATGATTACTACAATAAAACAAAACAGTTTTATTGATTCAAATTAATATTGGAAAGTGGAAAATCCATTTTTTTTT
Organism: Acanthosepion pharaonis; assembly: GCA_903632075.3. NCBI lineage: Eukaryota > Metazoa > Mollusca > Cephalopoda > Sepiida > Sepiidae > Acanthosepion > Acanthosepion pharaonis. Next base: position 38,102 of record CAHIKZ030001410.1, read on the forward strand.
TTTTTTATTTCAAAATACATTCGGGCCAGCCACCAAATTTGATGTGTTTGTTATCTTGGCTTTTATATATTGTAGGATATTATCATCACTCACAGATGAGTAATTTATTTTTACTTCACGATGCTATGATAGGCCTAGATATGTACACTCAAATTTAATTTTTATTGACTCTTGATCCAAAAATTATGATACATTTGACCTTTTCCTTTGCAGTTTAACACATGACACATTCTTACCATTTCTTTAACAATCTTGGTTAAAATGTTCAACTTTTGACAGTAACAATTTATACTATAAAAAAAGATTTCTATAATAATAACATATTATTCCCCATTGCTTTCTTTCCCAATTTTAAAAACATATTTATTTACCTAAAATAAGATATGAATGTAGTCACTGACAAATTGATAGTTTATTTCTTACAAAATAATTTTCAATAAAGTTAGAAGTTAAAATAAAAACATAAAATCAATATCTGTATTAAGTTTTAAAATGCAATTTTATGATTTTAATAGTTGAATATATAATTTTTCAATGAGTAACATCAGATCTATTTACAAATATAGATGATAAAAAATCAGTTTCAGATTTGTCATTGTAGATAAAAAAAATTAGAAATGAGAAAAAATATTTATTTCCAAGACATTCCTTAAAATTCTAGAAAATATTTTTACTCAGAAACTAATTTTAAAATTTTAACATTAATTAGAGGATTATAATTTTTCAAGCAGAAAAAAGAAACTTTGACTTAAAACTGATCATTCTTCATATTTACCAGGTTAGCTTAGACTGGCACAAGGTTTGCAAATATGTGTTACCCAGTAACTATAGTCACTTGACTTGAACAACTAGTTCCACTACTCTACAAGACATCTACCATTCCTCAGTTTTTAGTTATTAGCCTTGTAATTGTAAAATCTGTGATGAGTAAAGTCGGAAATATTTCCCTTTTCTAGGATTGGTAGGGCAATGACATAAAACATAAAAAGAAATTGTGATAGCAGAGAATAAAGAAAGTTACTTATATAAAAAATGGTTATTGGAAAAGAGAAATAATTTTTTTTAATGGAGCTTAATCATATAAACCAAGAAAAAACAATAATACCAGCACATTGTCTTCAAATTTTCAACAGAAAAATTATTCTGCGATAAGAATCTGATTTCCAATAAATTTATTTAAGAATTTCTACAGAATAAAGGAATAAATGTCAGAAGACACTGAATAGACATTTTGTTTGTTTAATGCTAAAGAAATTGAAATTAAAAAGCTTGACATAAATTTTATAGTTTTAAAAAAAAATCCAGAATTTCTTTTCTTTTATATATTCACTTGAATCTGAAGACAAAATCTTTATGGTGAGAAAATCAAGACTTCATAACACCAATCATTGATAAAGACTCTTAACATTATCTAAATAAAAAGTCATTTATCATTTAAGCTTTATAGTCTAGTTGTTCATTTTCTAGAAATAATGTTTGAAATCGGACCTTATAACATTTAACTCTTACAAAATAATAGAAAATTTAGAATCAATCTTTAATGAAAACTGAATGTTCTTATTTATATAGTTTAGAAAAGGAAAGAGTATTTCTTAATTATATTATTATTGTACAGATAGCTTCTTAAAATAATTATTTTAGCATGTTAACTTAGATAATAACAAACTGGTTACAACTGAGTTTTCAATATTCAGTTAATAGCATCATTTATCAATAATTCATGTGTTAAGTATTAAACATATTAAACAGTTTCATGTAGGTAAGAAAAAATGAATATAAAAAAATTCTGGCAGTAAAATTTGTTGTATTTTAATTTTGACACATATTTTTATTATTGCTTTCCCACTACATTCTGTTCTGGCAGTGGTCACTCTATGAATGATATCATATTGCAAAAAGTTTCTTTTTAATATTCAAACAATAATTTAAAAAATATTTAGGTAATTTCACAAATATAAACATTAAACTCAAAATTACAACAAAAATGATGGAATTTTTATGAATATTCCAGAAATGGGCAATTATTAGTTTTTGGCAAACAATACTTAGAAGCACTGTCTAAGGATGTTTTGTCTTAGTTTTTTCAAATGTGGGCAAAAAAAATCTTATCTAAAAAAAAAATCCTTATGGCTATATTTGGATATTAGAAAACAAATGATCCTAATACAATTATGCCCTACATTAAAAATCACAGTAGGCAAAGTTTTACTTTTCACATTCAATTTCTAATGTTTTCCATGACTTACACTGCAACCACCTACCTCATTTGCTAAAAAATTGTTTGTCTACTTTTTAGTCAATACTACCACTAAAATAAATTTATCAGAATCTGTTTTGCTTCTTTACTTTCAAATCCTTCTTGTTGAATTATTTGGTTTGTTTTTCTAGAAGTTATGTAAAACCAAAAAACAGAATCTATTTTATAACAACAATAAATTGAATGAAGATTTTTTGCATTTTTAATTTCATAACTTGAAGAAAAAACAAGATTGATAATTGAAATGAGAAAGGTATGTTTTGATATTGTGTCGTGTTATAAATTTTCCAATTAGAAGATTGTTCACATGAACCTGGGATGTAAATAACTGGTTCTTTAGAATTCTGATTCCAAATCAACAGAGAAACCATATTTACTTAGAGAAATAAGTAGTAAACAAGTTTTCTTTCTCAGTGACAAGCATAAAATTCAATCTGTATATTCCAATAAAATTATAACAGTCTTTATTATCTTGACCAGCATTCTCATCTTATCATATTCACAGCATTTCAGCCATTGTACCTTTTGGCCATCTTCAGGTGTCTTTTGTCATAATTAGCAACTTTCTCATAATTTTGGACCTAATCTTTTATACATTCCACAGGGATAGAATGTTTTCATTCCACTTTCTATGCTTAGTGGATATTTCACATTAGTTAACACTCACTGGACTTATTCATCTTTGTATTGCTTGTTTGTTTCTTCTACTGAACCAAACTAGATGACTTTTCAAAATTACCAGATCCAGAGATTCAACCAGGAACCAAACAGGTTTTAATCAATGCTTTGCTCCACAAGGCTACAGCAGTATGAGTTCAATCCCTAAATCTGAAAATGCTGAAAAGTCACCTATTCTGGTGAATAAGCCTGGTGAGTATTAACTGATATAAAATAAATATTTCCATGCTTAGGAAATATGAAAAGTGGAATGAGAACAATGTATCCCATTAACTGAATAAAGTGTTTGGTTCAAGATTCAGAGATTATCAAGTACAATAATGGACACATGAAGGAGAAATAAAAATGTTGTGAATATATCAACCAAGATGATTATGATAGTCTGCACAGCCAAGGATATAATGATAATTCCTCATTTTAAAAATTCCAATATAAATTAATTTAATATATACCAAACAAAACATTAATCCTACATGTAAATGTTTGAGTTGAAAAAATTTCATATAAATTAAAAATGTAAGATAAAAAATATTTACTTATTTTGGCAACCAATATCCATCTCTACATTATATTAAAACATATTTAAGAAAATTGCTACCAATCAAGATTATACTAAAGCATTTCTGGTACTTCTTGAAATGTTTTATTTAATGTTTAATTTCAAAATTGTTCACTTTCTAAAACAAAATACCAAATGAATATATAGATTATTATTAATTTTATTATTTAAATCCTATTTGTGAGTGAAAAAATCAAATTGCCATGAAATAATTCTATTTCTGATTTCAATGAACAAAAATTATTAAAAACTGTGAATCAAGCGTGACAAAAAACTATGCATCTTCAATATATTGTAAAGAATATTAATTTTACTTCTCAGGTGAAAAATATGTATGAGACTATAATGAAGAGTAAAAACAAAATATTGGAATAAATAATTATAAGCCATATTATATCCTAATTATGTTTGTCAATTATGATGCCTTATTGGTTTATATGTTGGAGAGTTATGCATTTGAATTGCAGAGTTTGATATTCAAAATAAAACTGGAATCTCTTATCAATATCTTACAGCTATTTTTTGGCTTGCAATCAAGTGGCTTTTTTTTTTCTATATTTATTTAAAGAGTAAAAGAATTGTTATCACTATTATCTGGAGTATCTTAAATACAAGATTTATAAAACTGACAAGGTGGTAATGGAAGATTCTACTTTTATATATCAGTGTCAAGGGCTGACGATCAAGGATGATTTTTGTCACCTTAAAAAAAAATCAATATGAAAAACTAAAAGCAAACATTAAGAGCTTTTGAAATAAACAAAGGTTTTATTGTGAAGTGTGAGAAAAGCAGTAGAAGGCATGATATCGATAATAAAAAAAAAAACATCTTCAATTATTAAATTCTAAATAAATGTATTAAAATGAAAAATAATTAAACAAATTATCAATAGGAATTATTTAGAATCAGTTAATTATGAGTGAAATTAATTTATAAATAATATGAAATCTGTTAAATTCTCTGTGCACTTTCTCAAAAGTAGTACTTAATTGCTACAGATGTTATGGAATTTCAAAAGGAATTAAAAATGAATTGTGCCAAATCATTTGCAGATTAAATTATCATATAAAATATTTTCCTTTTCAAGAATGGATTCTGGATGTAGGAGAGAAGATTCAATATATGCTGCATGCAGGAAATGTTTCCTCATATATCAAACAATAATAATATTGTTGATTTTTCTTTTTTATCTTACATACATACATACACACTCTAATGAAAAGGTACTTTGCTTTGAAGTTATTTTTTTTTATATATTCCTGTCCAAATTGTACATTAGTGAAACAATAATTCATTGTTCATTTTTCCACTTGCTCAAAGAATCAATAATTATTCAGACATTCCAATACAAAATCTGATGAAAGGCTAAAATCAGCAAAAGGTTGGGGGATAAAAAACAAAACAAAAACTGGTATCTTAACCAACTAAAGAACAGAAAAAAGAAAAAAAAAGTCCGGTATAATTGAACAAGATAATACCTCTTATAAAAAGGTGTTTGGATTAATTGGTAAATTTGTGATTTGCTATCTCACATTCATCTATCCCAATGCTGTGTTTATCTAATTTATGCTTCTACAGTTGTACTTCAATGAAACAATTTTTTTTCAGTACTTCATAAATTACTTGCTTAAAGCATTCATAACAACAATATTTCTTTTTAATGTTTAAAAGGAAATCATACAAATTTCTATTTCAAATATAAACAAAAACAAGTGACAGTATTTGTGGAACAAAAATATCAATCTTTTTTTTTTTTCTTATGAAGTTTTTCTTAAACTGGCCATTATTTTTATGAGACTTCATGAAAATTAGGTTGTGAATTTTCCTATCGGTTTCTCTCATTGCAGCAAATTGATAATATTTAAAGATATAGAGAAGTTAAATACTGTAATAAAAAATTTAATTTTTAAGATGGGAAATTCAGAAACTTTTAACATATCAAATATCTGCTTTGAATGGGGAAAATGGTTTTAATGGAACATTCTACAAAGAAGTATCTCCAAAATTATATATAAAATAGACAATCATCCAACAATGTATCAAGAAAGAAAAGCATTTTACCTTTGATTGCTATAAGCTCAGTCCTCACTGAAAAGGCTGTTTACAAGAAAACGAGGGAACACTTTTGTACATATCCAATCCTGATTTGCATATATGTTATATATAGCAGAGGGATATACACATTTTTTTTTCTACAGTAATCTTTTGGACAATGTTACATGAATATTTTGTATTTGCAATTATCTAAAAACATTTTCCATCCATTGGTATTCCACTAAATAAAAAAAAAGGGAGTATTACATAATTTGTTATTTAATTTCTGTTTTTATAGAACAAGGAACATGAGTGCTCAATCCCTTAATCTAATAATTATTAATTAATTAATGATTATTTTATAATACCAGATATTTAATCTAATGAAACTCTTACTAATTCAATTCAAGTATTAATTAAAAATCATTAGTGTTTCATTTCTGGTACAAAATATATAAGTAGGTAATTATATGAATTATATTATAAATCAGTTTAAATACTTATATCCATTTAAAGGAGAAAATAATTTTAAGCTGTTTCTTGGGAACTCTTAACATTAAAATGGTAAATACATGAAGTGGTTAAGAGTTTTACTTTTTTTTTTTTTTGTCCTTCAAATATTTCATTGCTAATTATATAATGAAAATATATTTTTCTCTGTTCAATGCAGAAGGGATTTTGTCACTCTTGGACAAGTCTTTCACCTATCAATGCTGAAATAGAAACATAACTGATGAACAAAAAAGCTGCTATGTTAAATCATTTTTCATATGCAATTGTTGTGTTTAGTAAGTATTGGTAGACTATTTTATGAAATAAAGTTTGTACTCTCTTTCAATGTTTTTGTTAATTCTTTCTTTTTGGTTGTGAGATGGATATTCCATCTCACAAATTACAGAGGAAAAAAAAACTCTAATTGGGTGATGTTTACATATCTTATTTGTAACCTATATAATTACCCTATTCTATGCATACCTAGCCACCAAACTGTCTTAAATCTTTATTAATTACAAGATGTTTATATCTTGTCTTCCAACACAGTTTGTTCTATCTGGCAAAAAGGTTGTATGTTTGCATTTTTCATTTTTAACTTCACTCCTGATTGTGATTTTCTTTTAAATGCTTTTACTGAGGTTTTTGGCAAAGACCATACTTCTTTGAACATTGTAGATTAGCACGACAGAATCACAAAGAGCTGTACCAAATAACAGAAACCACATCATTTGAGGATTACTAACAATTAAAATAGCATATGCAATTCAAAAAGAAAATGACATGATCAAGATATTGATGTTCCACACTACTTCAAATAAAAGATTACAAAGTAAACTCCCATCAATAATGGAAAGAGCAATAACAGCTACCAGGCTTGAGAAACCTATTTCCCTGAAAAATTGTTTAAGAGAAAGATTTTATAAATTTTCAACTGAAAGCAGTACTGGCTGCTTGGTCAATGAATGCAGAATGTTTCCTTGTAGGGAAATAACTAATTACGTTGTCAAGCTTTGTTTAGAGATATAAAATTACATTGTTTCTTAATTCCATCTTTAAAACTGCATTGAGAGTAGTTCAGAGTTAGATGCTTTATATATTAATGGAGTATTTTGTTTCCAAGATGTCTTTCTTTTTTTCAAAGAGAAATTGAAAATAAAAGAATATCACACTTTAAAACTGTATTGTTTACTGATCTATTTACAAATTTAAATGACTTTTCAAGTAGTACAAAAGAAAAATATCACAGAACAATAATCTACTCAAGGAATTAACACTGATTTCATTCTTGGTACTCTTGAGTGAGAATAAAACCAATAAATGAAAAACCCCTTTGGAAAGGTTAAATCTTTATGGAAGCAATTCTATATTATCAAGCCTAAGCAAGCACTCAACTCACAAAGAGATTTTCATAAACAGAAGATATATAACAAAAAGATGAAAATAAAACATTAACTAAATTATTTCAGTGTTCTATCATAATGTTGACAAGTGCTGTGTCCCATGACAGCAAAAGACAATGGTTTGTCTTTAAATAAAGAATTGAAAAAAGAAAATAAGACCAAAATATGAGTATATTAAACTAGAAATATTTTGACAATGATTTTTACAGAACTTTGTTGTTGTAACCTGCTACATTGGCCTGTTGTCTGTATGAAAATTTGAGATGTTTGCTACTATTTGTATCTAGTTTCCATACTAAAACCATCATATATAGACATACAAGGGTTGCCTGAAAAGTTTCATAGGCTGACCAAGATATAAATGTATGTAGACACATCAGTTGGTAGACTGAACGACATGCAAGTCTAATAGAATACAACAGTTGGTGGACCAACTGTTGTATTCTGGTACACTTGCATGTCTTTCAGTCAACCAATTGGTGTGTCTACTTAGTTATAACTTTGTCAACTTATGAACTTTCCAGCCAAATCTCCTATATATATATATATATATATATAAAATCTCAGAACAAGGTTAAGCAACTGGATCACAAAGTGAAAAAATTGTATGAAAAGCATTTCATCCTCTAGGACTTCATCAGACAAAGTCCTACTAGTAGATGAAACATGTTATACAATTTTTTTCTCACTTGTTAGTCAATTACCTAACACACACACACACATATATATGTATGTATATAAATAACCCGTGAAAAAAGACTTATTTGGAATAATGATTTTTGTCTTATTATTTTGCCAATTATTTGTTTAAAAGTTATTGATCTATACTGTTGAATGGCGCTGATTCAACAAAAAATTTTGTTCTAAAGTTCTCCCAGGTTTTTAGTCTTGCTAATATCTTGAATTTATATTTTATATCATGGATGTAAAAAAAATTTTGGAATCAGATTTTTAAGTTATAAAGTGCTGGAGATTAGATGTAAAAGTCTACAAATGTCTTAGATGAAGCATTGTAAATGATTATTGATTTTCACTTGTCCTTTATATTATTTTTCTTGCTTTATAATTTAAAAACAACAAAAATAAGATGAAATATCACTTTTATTGATAAAAAATCTGGAATTCTATTGAATTTCATATCTATTTGAAAAATATATACAGCTACCTGTGGGGACTCAGCATTTTTTAACAGTATTTTGAATAAATACTGGTTTTAATGCTAAGAACTATTTTTGATGAACATGTTATTCTGTTAATTTTTTCTTGTAGCATGATAATATTGAAATCTCTCAAAATTTACAGCTATTTATCCATTTTTTTTAAAATTGCACACTGCTTGCTTGTGGAGCTGTTGACAGCTTAAAAACTCAGAATAAAAGAAAAGTTTGCATGATGATAGTTTAAGCCTATTTGAAAGAGTACAAGCTTTAAACAAATACCTTCCACTGCAAATAAATTGATATACTTATAAATTTGTGATACTCAAAGGTATAAATTTCTACATACAATATTTCTTTCAGTTTTATTAATTTCTACATATTGACATAGATCGAGTTTGTATAATTAAAAATCAGTCCCTTTGAACGTCAGTCTGATGGTAAAAAATTAATAATCTGAAGAGAGAGAGAGAGTATCAATGTTAAAATTACTACAAGACATATTAGCACTTATTCAATAGAAGATTTCAGTATTGATAGGTCATGAGAATGCTTTCTCGTATATCAGTTCAAATTAGTACAATGTTTTATGTTTTTCTTAATTTAAATTTAAATAAACTTGAAAAGCATTGATAAAGGAAAAAGACTTCTTAAAGGCAAATATAAAAAGATACTTTATTATAGAAACTAGAAGACATTAAAGATGACTCCAAAGAATGGAGGCAATGCTACAAACTGCAAAAACAGAAATATTAAATTAAAACTATTTTCTGCTTCTTTTATAGATCCATTTTAAAATAGAAGCAGAAATTGTTCAATATTGATATGCATGATAAAGAATCAATAGTTAAGGTCAATACAAAGCTCTGAAGCCAAATCTCGGATGTCTTTGTTTCTGCTGGTGGTAAGAAAATGTAGATCTTTGTCAGGTAGCTGTAAAAGATTAGACACAATTTATAGTATGGGCTAAAGAGAGACATAAAAAATATACAAGTGATAAGTAAAAATAAATGTGTAATGGAAAATATATTTTTAAGCATGAATTAAATGCAATCTCAACTCTTCTTTTTAAAAATAGAAAGGAAAAATTTTCACTTTTTATAACATTAAAATGAAGTAAAAATATAACAAATGTTATTTACATGCAGACTATTGCCCTCATGATAATTTCTCATCCCAGAAATTCAAACAGTAATAGCAAATGTTATATATTAGTTAAGATGAAGATTAACATTATTAAAAAATATCTACAGTTAATCCACATATGCAAATTAACTCTAGATATTTTTTAATGTTTTTTGGAAAGCTTTTAGTTTTATATATTTCAAGTTCAATCGTGCTCACTATAATAATCAAATAATTTTTTTTTTTTTTTTCAAAAAATTACTTTTTTTCTTCTCACAAGCAAACTATTAGACCTAAAATATGAAAAATTTCCACCAGAGGTATTTGTTGATCAAATTTAAACTCTCGTTAAGATTTTTAAACATAATTTTTTTGTACTTTTTAATATCACTTAAAAATGGATACTTTCAAAATTATAACTACTTATAGAAATCAGAAGATATATAGAATTTAATGTACTTGTTTTACTTGATGTTGGCAGCTTATTGATATTAAATGGCATCAATGGACTTGTTTTGACTACAAATTACAATATAAAACTAAAGGACAGGATTGATAGCTTCTAAGGATATTGAAAGTTAAAAATAAATTCCTCAGTAAATAAAATGATCTTTTGCATTAATTAGATCATCAACAATGGAATAATAAAGTCTGTTTGGTGTATATTTGAATCTAAATAGTGATTGGATAAAATATCTGATGATATTCATTCTCAGTGTACATTAATGATATGAACTTTTACAAATTATTTTTCTGTAATGGAATTACAGTTTTGATAGCAGATACAGAAAGAAAACTATAGTAGAGAGGAGGAGGAGAAGAAAGGATTAAACATCAATTGTAGGAAAAAAGAGTGAGAAACAGCCCAACATGTAATCAACAAAATGGAGACACCAAATTCAAGCAAACAAAAATTTAAACATCTAGCCAGTGTTTTAACAGAGGACAGAAAATGTAACATCGAAATCTGAATGTGCATTGGAATAGCAAAAATGCCTTCCAAAAGCTAAACAAAGTATTAAGAAACAGAAAAATTTAATTACAAAGAAAAGAGTATTGAACTGTCATGTAATATTGGTCTTCCTACATAGCAGTGAATGCTGGACAATCTCTTCACAGAGATGTGGTTCAACAGAAAGATGCTGTGAATAACATGGATTGAACATGTGAATAACAATAAAGTTTTAAGGAAAATGGTAGAAAGAACACTTCACTTAGTATCAGGAAGAGGCAGTTGAAATTTCTAGGGCACATAATGAAGAACGAGGACTTGAAGAATTTGACACTTACAGGATATGTTGAAGGCAAGAGGGAAAGCAACAAATAATCTCCCTATCTTGTTAATTTTTAATTTGGTTGGCAAAATAATACTTAGAAAGGAGAGCAAGACAAATCTTACTAAGAGCTAAAAAGGACAGAAAGTTGTGGAAACCCATGATCGATCTCATCCTGGGGAGAGGTGACACACACACAAAAAATGGAATTACCTTCTTGGCTAACATTTAAAAAAAATAGGGGAGATAATTCTGCTTTTAAGTTTACGGATTGCCTCCCTTGGCATCTTTTGACACCCTAAAATATGCATTTACTTGTACAATTCTAATTCTAATCGAATAACATTTTTGCTTTGAAAATTTTCTCAATCTTCTATTGCAACAATTAAAGATAGTGTCCAGTCAGATGAAATTTTGCTTTTATTAAATTATTTTCGCTTTTTTATAACGAAAAATGTCAATGCCTACATTTCACAGAAAAATTCTTAATCCATTGTCATATTTAATAATTACATGACATGGATATTATTGATTTCATTTCTTCTATGTGCCATGTTCATTGCCCATTCTTAGTAAGGTGTGTCTTTTGGCTACCTCTCCTAATTGTTCTTCTGCCAACCATTTACACAAACTCATTAGGTTAGGTTAGGTTAATAACTGCTTCCCTCTGTCTCTCTTGCCTTCAATACGTCCTCTGAGTGTCAAATTTTCTAAACTCTCTTTCTTCATTATATGCCCAAGAAGTTTCAACTGTCTCTTTCTGATGCTAAATATAAATGCCCGTTTTGTTTCTATTTTCCCTAAAACTTCATCATTGCTCAAGTTTAGTCCATGGTATTCTCACAGCATGCTTCTGGAGAACCACATTTCACTAGCATATCAGAGGATTGATATTACATAACAGTTCAGTACTCTTTTCTCATGAAATTTTCTTGTTTCTTTCTTAATACTCTGCTTAGCTTTTGAAAACTATCTCAAAGTGCCTTTGAATTTCAATGTTGTATTTTTCATCCTCTGTTAAAACAATTCCTAGATATTAAATTTTTGTTTGCTTGATTTTGGTGTTTCCAATCTACATGAATGAGCTGACTACAAAAAAAAAAGCAAAAAAACTCACCAATTCCTTTAATTGGTGAAGAACAGTGATATTGGCCTCAGAGATTACAGACTGTAACAAACGTAGAATATTGATGCAACACTCATTGCTTGGTTCTTCTGAGAATAAAATAAGAATTCAAAACATTCAAAGAGCTAAAGATTTCAAAATTATTAGGAGAGATAAATATACAGAAGAGGAAATCAAGCTAAAATAGTTAAGTTCACTTGGAAAGTTATTCACAAAATACTGTACTAATATATTTTCACAATGATGAATTGGTTTGAGTGTTAAAATATTTAAGTAATTATTAATTATTTTATATTATGGGGAAATTAAGCTGTTACAAAATAAGCTGAATTTTCTATTGAAAATTAAATTCTAATCTAAATATAAAAGTACATAAAAACACATGAAAAATTTCAATGTTCTCTGTGATGAAAATGCTTTTACACTTTAATACAATCAGATTTAATACATTTTACATGGTTTTAGAGATTAAATAAAAATTTAAAAGTTGTTTTTTAATCATTTTACACCAAAGAAAGCAATAAAGCCAATAAGACACAATGGGGTTTTACTGAGTAGACAAGAATATAAGAAAACATTATTAAGGAAAGAGAATGATAAAAGAACAGGAATTGAGAGGACAGAAGATAACGATTGCATTTAAAGTTGACTGGAAAGCAAGAAGCTTGAAGAGAGTTCTACAAGCGAGAAGTGCTAAAGGAGGAACTGTTAATATAGAACATGGTTACATCAAGATATTTCAATTCTAAAATGATGAGGCTTAGCCGCCAATCGAGTCAGGCAGTTATGTGCGATGTGTAATACACACTTAGGCGATCATGTATTAAGAATATAGTAACTAGGCTCTGCAAATTGGAGGAGAGAGTTAATACTGATAATGTTCTTATTTTGAATCTGCAGTTATCTACCTTTAATCCACACTGTTTTCTTTTTATTTTTAAATGTAATTTTTATCATATAAAATTTGGTGAGACACAAGCAAATTTTAATTGCAAAAATGCTGTCCAAGGAAAAAGAAAATTTTGGAAACCATTGCTCTAATATACAAAAAAAAAAATTTCTTTAAAATCATTTATATTTTCTTTCTACATTATTATTCTTTTTCACAAAGTTATTCACAAAATAATTCTTGTGAGTGTCAATGTTTTGTGGTCTTAAATATTCTACTACAATAAAAAAAAATTTCTAATAACATGCAAATTTATATCTATCTTGCTAAACTATATCAGTGGCAAAAATGGAAACTTCATCTTAAACTATGTGTAATGTCCTTTTAGGACGTTGGCAATCATGGCTCTCCACAATTTCCTGTCCTTTGTAGCTGTTAATAAATTTTGTTTTTTTGTTATTTCTCCTAAACCTTGCTCTGCTATCCATTTACTTGTGTTTGCTAAATGTGTTGTTTTCCTCTTCCAAGAGGGTCTTCAGTATATTCTGTGAGTATCAAATTTTCCAACTGCACTTTCCTCATTATGTGTTCTAGAAATTTCAATTTTATCTTCCTGATGTTAAATATAAGTGTCCTTTTTGTTTCCATTGTTGAACTTTATTGTTGCTCATGTTTTGTTCATCCACAGCATCCTTCTGTAGAACTTTCTTCAAGTCTCTTCTTCATCTGTGAAGAGATTGTCCAGCATTTACTGCCATATAGGAGGACTGATATTACATAACAGTTTAGTGTTCATTTCTTTCTTTCTAACAAGATTTTTTATGAAAACTCACTTTAGTGTTTTTCAGGAAAACACAGCTAATATAAATTTGTTACATGCTTAAAAATAAGTATGTTCAGCTCATTATGACTGTTGATAGTTAAGGAAAAATATTTATCTAAAATCAAAATACTTTTGTTGTTTATTTCTTAAACTTCAAAAGAAAAAGTATTTTGAGCCCTTTTAATTCTCTTCCAAGACGATCTAAGTTTAAATCTAACTTGTGCTTGAATAATGTTTTGTCTTTTTTTAATTTTATTTTGCAAATTAGATACACACATATCAGTAAGTTTGTAGCTTAATGATAAAAAAAATAATATTTTGTACATTATTACCCATTGCTGCTGCAGCTTTTTATATATTTTGGTAAAGGAAATGAACTTAGTCTTAAAAATTTTAGAAGAATTATATTGGATCAAACCAATTGTTCTAATCATATATTCATATCACATTAATTGCAAATTTATTATAAATCCTAAAAATGAACTAGCTGTAGCAAAATGATTCTATTACAACACAAAACTGAAAATGTTTATTATTAATAAAAACAATTATATACAAAAAGTTCAGAAGAAATTAATCTTTAAAAATCCACTTGTAGTTTAAAATATTTACATAAAATAGTTTAGCATTTTATCATAAAATGTAAGTACAATATGTAAGTATTGTATTTTAGAGTTTTAAAATTGTACAAGAAAATTGCTCCTAAAATGAGGTTTTTAAGTAAAGTGGGTGCAAAATTGTTTTTGGCCTGACCTACTTCCAAATAACCAAAGATCTAAATTTTTTTAATCCCTTCTTGGTCAGGCTGAAAACTTTTCAGCACCCCTCCTATTAGTTTCAAATCAGGAATTCTATTTTCCTGGATATTTGCAAATAAGTCCTATCAATATGGTCTTCTGTAATGGAACTTATACATCATAACTTTTACTTCTTCTATACAGTTATAATTGTTTCTTGCAAAATTTACCAAGTAAAGATTACCAGCAGAGAGAGTTTAAAACATTAGATTTGTTTTACTTGATAATATGTGACACCTGCAAACTTATCTCCAGATATTTTCATTATTAATACTCATTGCCACAATGCAACATTCAAATGAATAGATAACAAACTGAAGCAAGTATTACATGTTATAAATTCTGTAAATGAATCTGTTGCCATAAAATAAATGAGATAAAATATATTGAAAGAAGAACTGTACAGCTGTAGTCAAAAATCATCAGATAAGAAGACAATAATATTTGGTAGTTGGCAATGGAAATTGTCTTAGTTGGGTGCCACTGAATATTAAAAAGATAATTCAGCTGTTAGACACATGTGTGTTTTCTTCCTTGTGGAATTGATTAACTCCATTATTTTCTCCTTGACACAAACTCCCCAAGTTAGGCTAATATTCTTTTATGATTGACAAGACCAACAGAAAGGGATGGGAAAGGATGCTTCAAAAATATTTACTACTCCCTAACTTGACTTCTTTTGTTCACTCTTTTGTTACTATTTACATATTTAAATACAAATTCATCAAATATGATAACATCTTCAAAACTGTAGCATCATTACAGCATGTGCGTGTATGAGAGAGAGAGAGAGAGAGAGAAAGATGGCTACAAATAAATAATTTTAAAGAATATGAATATAGAAAAATTTTTTGAAGATAGTAAAGATTTAAATCATGCTAAAAATCGAACTTGTTAATCTTATATTTTCACAGTTTATGGATACTGTTCAATAAATTTACTGTAATCTTTTATGTATATATCACTAGAGAGTATATGATGCAGTTAAAAATGTAGAGAAATTTAAAAAAAAAAAGCTATTTTCATGTATAAAACACACCTGATTTTGGAGCAAATAACTTGTGAAAAAGAAAAACAAAAAATGCAAAAAAAAAACAAAAAAAACTGGACATTTTGTTTACTTTTGTGATTCATTATGAAAATGTGGTAAATACTCTTAGGATTTATATTTACCACTAAAATGCCAATACACACTGAGAAAATAAATCAAAATAAAATTGAATAAATATTAATTTGTTTGTTTGGTAAGAGGACTAAGAGAAATATTATGAAAGATTTATTTCCCTTCATTGCAATATGGCATTAGATTATCTCTCCGGGTAAACAAATAAATCCAATTTGACCCAATTTTGTCCATCCTGAGTACATTGTTTTTTTTTTGTTTTTTTTTACAATGATGTTCACCCTGTATAAAGCCCAAGAGATACTCAAGTTATAGGGGGTTATAGAGTAAGAAGCACAAATTATAGGCATATGTGAAGAAAGTTCTGGGAAAAATAAAATTGAGTTCTAATCTAAATTATAAGACACAGCAGATTTTTTAATATGATTTTGGAGGAAAAAAACTTGTGTCTTATACACACAGGATTATGGTACTTTTTTGCAAGCTTTTCAAATAAACTAAATGACAAAAATTTCACATATTTTTTAATGCTTCTGCAAATAAAAAAGAAACTAAACTTCAAGTCTTCTTCAATGGACATTGTCCCTTCAGGACATGGGTAATCATATTTGCAATGTACAAGAACCTTTCTAAACTTACTTAACATATTGCACTCAATTTATATATTAAAAGATAAATATATATTTTCTGAAGTAAAAAGATGATACTTATTATAAGTATTTAGCAACAGTACAATTTTTTTATAATAATTAGACATATCAATGAAAACTCTATTCTTATTTCCCATTTTAGTTCTTCCCAAAACAGGACTAAAATTAGTAAGATGTTGTTTCATTATATTTTGTAGTTTGTATCTCTCTATTTTTAATCATTGCAATAAAAGGAAAAAGTATAGATAACAAGTACAAATCAAAAAATTTCATCTTTTTTTCAAACCATCTTCAATGGAACCAACATGATCCTCTCTGACATTTCCCCAAGTGATAATTTGCTTAAGATGCTATAAAATGGTAGCAAGTACTTTTTTCCTGTAGACTAATTTTGTCTACAAGAAAAAATATTTTGTATCATTTCATATGAATACTCAAAAATTATTTAGAATGTAAAAATCAAGATTATGTATATCCTACATGAAATAATATATTATTATGCTTGTACCTATGTCTGATGTGTAATACAGTTGGTATCACATATACTGAGATGGAAACAGACAGAGAGAAGGACATAGTAAAAGAAAGAGGGATGCAGAGAGACAAAAAGAGAGTGTGACAGAGAGGGATAGAAAAAGGCAGTTATTTTGTGACCTAATGATCTGTTGAGGACAAATGAAACTTTTCAAATTAAAATTTATCGTTAGTAATTATAATCACTAGCAAGACCGGTAAAATTTCCACAGAATGGCTAATAGAATGTTGAGTAAACGATAAACTTTTTCTATATATATGTATGTATAAAAATAATATATTGAAGAAGGAGCAATTAAAATCACTACATATATAATAGAATGAGATACTTAGGCTGCAAATAGTAGAAGTACGTATATTTGTACAGGTATATTTACAAATACATGAAGTTTAGCTATTAAATCTATCCTTTTTTATCATACAATACTCATAGGCTGGGAAAATAAACAACACATAGAGATGCTTGGGAGTGTCCACCATGTGTGCAAAGATTGCCAATGCCAATCAGTCCATGGTACTCCCAACATAGAGTCATGCCAGTTTCCTCTGATATGAATACAGAAAACAATAGACCTATATAGGTACAAAACTATATAATACATGCTACATGCAGTTTCCTCTTTTGAAAGATATTCATTTAATATATATGTATGCATGCATATAAACCAAGGACACATACCTAATGTAATCAAGTGTCTCCAGGATTTCTGTAAACACTCCACTCCTTCAAGTCAGTACCTCTCGACAGACAATGTTCTTAGCAACAGTTTGCCCTCTTCTTCATCACCTTAACCTTTACATCTGAGAGTTTGTGAGCTCTAGAGTATGCCACATACAATTGCCCATGACTGAACTCTGGCTGAGGTAAGAACAATACCACCTTCTCAAATGTCAGCCCCTGTACCTTGTTAATAGATATGGCATATGACAAACGGACAGGAAACTGGGTTATCTCCAAGGTGAATATCTCTTTGGGCCAGCTTTATTCTGGGGATGATGAAAAATCTGCCAATTAGTGAGATGCTAATCAAGGAAGCCTCAATTGCATGTTGATGCATGGCCACCACTTTTAGCCTTGTACCATTGCAGAGTCCATTCTGGATAGAAATGTTACAAAGAAGCATTATTATTGTGCCGGGTTTTAAACTCAGTTTATGGGGAGGCATTCCTGATGGTATAAAAAAGTTTAGAAATTCAAGTGGGTAGCACTCAGCCTCAGCAGGATCACATGTCTCTACTATATTAGGTGCAGCAGTCACCTGGAAGTTGTCTCAAAACTTCTTCATTGATCAGGAGGCAGTTTGAGTTCTTTGGTGAAAGAATGACTCTGCTCCTTCTCTCTTTCTCAGATGGATTGTTGACGATATCATCCACCACAGAACCATCAATGCATGAAATTTGATGTCATCATCAGCAAGATTAGGATCTTGTGAAGCTGCTGATGTTCCATTGCCAAGAGGCAAGAGCCATAATGAAAATTCTCTTTGATCTGCTGTTGTCCTGATGTTTTGGCTTAATCTGTATTGGATGAAAATCAGCCACAATGTAGAATTTTTAATTCAGATTTCAATGATTGCCTCAAGTTCCTCTTGGCAATATTGGTAAGATTTGCCTAAAATCTACCCGCAAGAGCACAGCTTTACCATCAAAACCAGCTGCAATGCCAGTGATATCTCACAAGGTTTTATCAATAACATGAAGAGCAAATGAAGGGATCATAGAAGCCTCATCCAAGATGATCAAAGTTTTGTAAATAATTTGCATGGTCTGAAGTGGCTGGTACATTACAATTACTGGCCTCCATGAGTGGGACAGGCAATTTGAACAAAATATGTATAGTCTTTCCACCTGACAGTAGTGTAGAGGCAATGCCTGTCCAAGCATCACTGCACACGTTGCAGTTGTTCCTTTGCCGATAAGAAATTAAGGTATTAAACATATAAGTTTTGCCACAACCTCCTGGTGCATCTACATAGAAACAGGAGTGGTTTGGCACCTCACCTCTTCTCTTCATATCTACAGATAACAAGCACAACATTAGCAATCAGTCTCTGTAAGACTGTAAGTGTTGAAATGCCTGGATGATCGAGGTCTTCATGATGGTCAAGTTGCAGTACTACAATAGGTTCAGGGGAGCCCAATTGCAAAACAATTAACCATTATCAGAATTGCATCAATTGAGTGCAGTACCATGTTCTCTGCATGGTCTGCATTAAAATCTTGGTGCAAGAAATCTTCAATCATGGATTCCTTGTCGAGTGGTCCAAAGTTGAAGAGCATTTGCAAGGTAGCAAACACGTAACAGTAAGTGCATCCAACAGGCAGCAGTTTCTAGCAATGCAGGTTCCAGTGTGTCATCATAGTTTGAGATGAGACCATATCTCAAGCATGCTGCTGCTTTAAATGTTGGCAAGATTTCTCCTTCCACAGTGTGCAAATCCTGGAAGCTCACAGCACCTGAAACATGCAGCAGTAACATTCACAAGTGAAATTTTTCTGTGTCTCTAGGGTTCACTGTATACATTCTACTGATGATATTAGTATTCCTTTGCCTTGGTGTCCATGTTCTAGTGTACTTATTAAACACATAATGAATCAGAAAGGCAGGGTAAAAGTGGTTCCTTGCATCATCATCATCATGCTCATTCAGTTCAAAACCATGTTGTGAGGGTAGTGTCACGGTCCCTCTGTGCCTGAGCAGCTTACTGAGTGTCCACATAGCTTCCAGAGGAGAAACATATTGGCAAGCAAGATAATTAGTAATTTTATCATGAGCTTAATTCTGCTCAGGATCTGCCACAGTTATGTCCCTTGTACACATACTTGAAGATATATTTAATGCTTTTCACTGATGAACAAATTTTCAAAGCCTGTTGATACACGATGAAACACAGAAATGAAATGAAAGAATTGCAGTCCCAAAAAGTTAAATGGATTTTCCCAGTAAGAGGAAGACAATCCTTAAAACATGTGACCTTTTAACGATAATGTCATTTAGAGGCCACCATAAAAAATTTTCTGAGACCAGTTTAATTTTTTGAAATTTCATAAAACTAAGTAACTGGATTGTAACATATATAACAAAAATGTTTACTACAATTTTCTGAATAACAAAGAACACAAAAATAATTTCCTTCATTTCTGAATACATCCTAATAGTTTCATTAAAATCAGACAATTATTTGATTTTTGCAAGTATTTCTAAATCAATGTTTTTCACCTGAAAAATAGGCACAAAACCACTAACATAAATATAACCCAGGTTTCTGACTTAAAAAATTTTTTTTACTAAAATTTCAAATGTGCTAGAAAGTATTAAAAATTTAATAAAATAATCAAAAAATACTTTGATCTTTTCTCTTAATAATAAACATTCTGTTGATAAAAGTTTTTTTTTTATTAAGTTTGAGGCCTTTTGCATCATGCTCTGCTGTTTCACAGCAAAAAATGTGGAGGTACATGCTCAAAAGAAATACAAGATAATATATATATACAAAACATAAAGAAAAAAATTTATAAAAATGGACTGTCATTGACGTTCTTTTAACTGCTTTGGAATAGATAAGAGTGAGGGTGTTTCTTTGAAAATTGCTGGGATTTATTGACAGCAAGAATGAGATGGAATGGGTGAGGGTGTTTCTTTGAAATTCACCACCAGTGAGATGTCAAATACAGATCAGTACTGAAGAGTGTAACAGATGGATGAACTAAGTAACTAAGGAAGGAACAAGCACAATTATAATAAGATTTTGTAATATAATAAAAATAGATGTTCTAATAATCAAAAATCCTATCAAACCCAGACTGCATTGAGTATCCAAGAGAGAAAGAGAGGGACATAGAGAGTAAAACAGAAAGTGAGAGAGGAACATAGAGAGACAAAAAGTGAATGTGACATAGAGAAGAATTGGAGAAGTGTCATCTAAGATAAAAGGCAGTTGTTTGTAGTGAGAGATTAATTCATGTTTCATGATCAAATGATCTGTTGAGGACATTTCAGCATTTTTAAACAAGACTATATCACTTTTCCTATAGCTATCTGGGAAAGGTCATAGCTTAAAAAGTACAGGGTGCATTCATTTAAAAATTTATTAGTAAATCCATCAGTTCTGCTAGTGTAAATAATTACAATAGTATTTAGATATTTTATTTTTGTAGAAACACATTCTAAACTAGTTTTTTCACTGTTGTGGACATATATACAGCTTTAGGAAACTTACATTGCCTGTTCCCAATATTGTGTCGTGTGTGTGTGTTTTCAAAAACATTTATAAATCTTCAAAAAACTAACATTATCTGTTGCAAATATATATATATATATAATTATTTATTTAAAAAAAAGTTTATAACATAAATATGCTATAAAATCACTACAAAAATAGCCATTTTGTTTCAGCACCCCCCGTGTCTTATCAAGTGATGATGTTGAATGTAAAATAAATCGTTTTAAAAGTTTCAAATTAATTAAAGATCCTTCACAAGGGGAAAACGTTGTTACAAAAGCTAGAATGACCAATCAAAATACAAGTATAGGAAAATCCAAAAAGATTGACAACGAAGTCATGTTATAATAGCTATTCAGATCTTTAAAATACGGGTAATATTAAAAAAGAATTTATTCTAACCAATAATTATTAAATTATATGATAAAATTTGATATTAAAATTAAAAACTGCCAATTTTAAAATCCAAATTTAATTGCTATTAAGTTTAAAACTATAAAATTACTGATGAGAAAAGAAGAAATAAATATGTTATATATATATATAACATATTTCAAGACACTGTGAAATGTTGGTCTCTAGCATTTGTGCTATTTCCAAATCAGCTTAAACATACAGCAGAGTATAATACATGACATAAATATATTGAAAGAAGTTCTGTACATCTGTAGTCAAAAAATCTACTATAGATATTTGTCTAATCAAAAATACTATTATATTCTATTATTATGTTTGCGACATTTTTGTTAAACTGTGTGTTGGAGGTGTTGTTTAGTTTAATCTGTACTGCAGTTATTTCCAATAAATGAGAATTTCCTATTTTTTTCCAAAATGGGCCAACACAGCCAGGCAACAAAGCTATATAACAATGCAGCAGTGAACAAGCTAGAATCATTGAAACTTTCCTATAACATATTTTATTGTTATTCATATCTTTTGCAATATTCTGTTTCCATTTAAGCATCTATTGAAATGGAGAAAACAAATTTGAACAAAGAAAAATTAAATATCTAAGATGAACAAAGAAAAAGAATGTTTGATTTTAATCTAATCTTAATTAAATTAAAATAAGCCACCTCTTTTTCTTTCTAAATTTAAGTAAATCTAAGATCTGAAAAGAAAACATTTTCATTCCCTTACCTTTCAATAACCAAACAAGCAACTGGAAAAAATTTGGTTTGTTGCTAATATATTTCATTCCTTTCTGATTGATGGACAGGTTATATAAGGACATTAGAATCAAACTGAAAAAAATATAAAATTATACTTTATATAAGCAATACAAATACTGTTATATGTAAGTAAGACTTTGCAGTTTCTAAATGGGATTTGGTATGGTTTTTCGGATTTTGTTCTATTTTACTGGAGTTCTTCTTTCATTACTAATAATTCTAAAGACAGAGAGAGGGCAAGTACAGAGAATTATATTTTTTTATTTTTTGTTAATCGGTTCACGCCATGCAAGGCATTAAAGCCACTAAGACACAAGGTGTTACTGTGTATGGAAGAATTAGGAACAGAAACATTGATAATGAGCAGAAAGAGAAAAGATTAATCAGGAGGACAGTAGATAGTGATTGACATTGCATTTAAATTTTTGGAGCCAGAAGGGAATTCCACAAGCAAGAAGTGTGAGAAAAGAAACTGTTAACATAGAATTTATGGCCAACTGCAAATTGATGAGACCTCATTGACAGTCTAGTACTGTACTTAAATTCATAATGTCTACGTACAGCAGTGAAAAGCTCATCCCAACAATTACCATGAAAGTATTTATAGAAAAGACAGAGAGAGGGAACTTTATGGCGATAATTAAATATATATATATATATATATATATATATATATATATATATATATATATATATATATAATAAATAAATAAATATATGGATATAAGCTTAAAATAATGTAAAAATCAAGAAATACATACTTTTTCAGTTTTGTACTCTTTTTGCTTGGAGCTTCATTTAGTATAGTCAAGAATGTATCAATGACTTTACAGCCACAAGGATTAGTAACAAGAAAATCTCGGCCATAAGCAGAAGCAGCAATATCTGTAAAAAATAACACAAATATACAAATGACAAAGTTAACATCTGTAACTGTATATATGTTTTGATAACTAACTACATACCAAACAAGTCTTGTAAGTAGAGAATGGTGGATATATTTATCAAATCAAAAGAAAACAATTATTCAATAGTCATTCAAATTCACTAGAACAATTTAAGACAACCTTTTGGTATAAAGAATTTTTTTACAGAAATTAAATACTCTTCTGTTCTGCTTCATATACCATTCTTTAATATGTAGCAGAAAGAGATTTGAGAAGGTTTCTGTTTACAGCCTCTTATGTTACTTTCATGAAGATGCATATGTACAACTAGTTGATATTTTATTTTGACTTCTGGATACTAAACATCATTAAAACAACAACTTTTGTGAGAAATACAGATCATGCCTTTCTGTTTTTTTTCCTAAAGGAAAGTAAGACAAACTATACTTATATGTAAGTATACTAAATATGAGGAGAT
This sequence comes from Acanthosepion pharaonis, assembly GCA_903632075.3. Lineage (NCBI taxonomy): Eukaryota > Metazoa > Mollusca > Cephalopoda > Sepiida > Sepiidae > Acanthosepion > Acanthosepion pharaonis. The sequence goes on from CAHIKZ030001410.1 coordinate 61,784, forward strand.
CAAAAAAAGTTCTTAGCATGACCCACTTCGTAAAATCTGAACAAAAATCAAATTGTTTTTTGTAAGTGGTTTTATGATCAAGCCAAGAACTTTTCAGCACCCATGTCATATTATACTTACATATATATAAGTGTATTCTGTATAAATCTTTTTTAGCCATTAAGCAAGGCAATAAAGCCACAAAGGCACAATGGGTTACTGAGTGTGAAAGAATATGAAAAAAAAGAAAAACATAGAGATAACAATAAAAGAACAGGAATTAAGAAGTCAGAAGGGAACACTAGTACTGTAAGAAACCTCCTATTATCAAAAATATGTTTTGGCTTTAAATAGATGACAAAAGGTTGATAAACCATAAAATAAACTCAATCAATCAACCAACAACCTCAGAAACAACTGCTCAAATGTGCCTTTTTTCAAGACTGGAATAAATTGTAATCTGAAGTCACAATATCTGCAGAATATGGCAACCAAGTCAAAATATTCCAGCCTGAAAAAATTTTGGTCAATAAATAAACATGTTATTATAATGGAATATTATACCCTGTTTTTTAACTAATTCTAGATGTTTTTTATCAACTTCAATTGGTCTAATTGGGAGTAGAATTTGTTTGAATCAATTGTTCAGCTACATCCCAAGCTGTTGTTAAGCATTCCCTTTTCACTGTCTAGCAGAGTTTATTTTAAAAAAAAAATGAGAATTTTGGCACACCTAGATCATGAATGAGATATGGAAATGTGGTTCAATAGGATGTTTTTTACTTACACAGAAACCACATATTAAATCAAATAACATAATAACCAATCTGATACAAATGATTTTTTAATATTTGATTCCAATATTTTGAGAACATGGATCATATTCCACATTATATAATGTTGATCATTCGCAAGTATTCAGCCTCAATTGGTTTACCCAACCAAAGAACATCTTTTAATGAATAATCTCCAGCTGGAAACTTTGCAAACTACTTTCGACACATTCAATCATTCTCGATAAAATTTACAAACATTTTATTTTTTTTTTACATTTCAGTGATATTTTTACCATTTTCAAAATAAAACCAGCATAATATGCTAAAAATGTGATTTTTTTCCCCCCAATATTACAATCACTAATATATACCAATTTTGACAACAGCTGTCCTAGTATATATTGGGAGGGAATAAATTATATCTACTTGGTTTAGTTTTTGAATCATTTTTTTTGTTTATGCACAGCAGTATACCAAGATTCCTGTATTCAATAGAGCCATTTTCAAAATGAATTTCTCCTTTGAGCTCTCATTCCAACAATCAGGTGCAATACAGACCATTTTCTCTTGTTCAAATTCCTACCTGAATCCCATAAAGACATCATTCAGATTTATGTTATACAAACAATAGACCAATAAATGCTATACAAGTAATAGACCAATGAATAAATTAAAAAAAAAAACTATAATATAACAAAGCATGTTGTTTAACAATGAAAAAGCATTTGAATCAGTAAAACTCACAGCAGTCTTTAGCTCACTAAAAGAGCAAGGTATTAATGAAAGTTTTATAAAAGATTGAAAATATATTAAAAAAATCAATGCAACAATTTAACTACACAATGTCACTAATAAAATAAATATTGGAAAACGAGTGAGTTAAGGATATACAGTTTTGCCAAAATTACATTTTAACAATAATAACAGAATCACTGAATAAATTACAAGAAATGGTTTATGGCCCAAAGTTAAAGTCTCAATGTATGTTTAGAAATGAACAAGAATGAAACAAAAAAGTGTAACATTCTGAAAAAGGTCATAAAAATGAAGAGGATGAAGAATTGGAGAAAAGTCCAGAAATATATCTACTTAGAACAGGTGAATAGATTAAAAAACAACTGTGAAAATGAAATAAAACAATGCATTGGTTACAATTAACCAATGATTGGCTAAATATAAATAATAAAATTTAATAAAATTAAAAGTATAATGAAAAGTAACTTGCCTATATGCATAAAATTTAAATTGTACAATGAATATATAATGCTTTGAAAGATGAGTGTAAAATATGGAAATTAACAAACTCACTTGAAAAAAATTAAGAGTGGACAAATGTCAATGGTATGTGTAAAGTTAGAAAAGGTTAACATGAATCAAAAATAAACAAAGAGTTCATAGAAATAATAAAGCAACAAAAATGATAGTGGTGGGATATATAGGAAGAAGAAAGGATAACAGATGGAGTAAAAGGTTGGGTGATTGGTATTCAATTGATAGTAAATAAAGATCAGGTTGTAAGATAAGATGGAGGGGTTTACTGGTAAGACATGGCATAAACTAGCATAGTCACTTTTGTCATGAAAGGAATTAGGAAAAGCTTTTGTCCAGTAATAGCTAATGATGGTGATATATGAATTTATATGTACCATACACACATATATATATTAATTGAAATAAAGATTAAATTATCTTCTCATCACATAAATGCCTGTCATATGTACATCTGCTAAATAACATTTTACTTTGAGTATTTCTAAAACCATTTTTTGATATAGTGTTTGCTCACAGGTGAATTATTTCAAATGATGTTAGTTATTCTTGGTAAAAAAAGGTTGCAACTGAGTTTTCTGTTGAGAAATTTCTCTAATGAAGGCAGAATGTAAGTATTCAGTAGGCCAGGCAGACAGCCAAATGGTATGTCCATTGGTCCATCCTATTTACAAATCTAGGGCAACATTTAGATGAGAAATGATCAAAGAAAAATTATTATTTCAAGCACACAGAAACTAGTGATTAGCTATAATCAGGATAAGATATCTGATAGTTTACTCCTCATCAACAGTACAGAAACTACTGGAAATGCTAATAACAAAATTCTATAAGCTTAGTACAAACATAAAACTGAACTTTTCAGTATGTAAGCCAGTTTTATGTTAATTATCTGGATTAAATATCCAAGCCAAGTCTTCAAATCATATCCATTAAAACAGACAATATTTTGTTAAGATGTTTTGAAGTAGTCATACAACTATAGTGTAATTCATAAATGGCGATAGATTATCAGTTTTATATATTTATCTATGTATATTTAAGGTCATTTTAAAACAGTGAACACAACCACTCTAAGGCAAGTATACTTTCACTTTTTGGCATTTCAAGGTTTGAGTGCAAGGCGTTTTATATTTTAAAAATATTTCTTTTAGGTATATAATACAATATTTACATCATATATATATATATAT